>VXAC01000498.1:301012-328738 GCA_013399225.1 Rhipidura dahli
TTTTTGCCTTTTTTTTTACACTGTTGAAGCACAGTTTGCATTTGCCTGGAAAGGAAAATAAGAAAGGATCAAACTTACAATAAGCCTGGCCAGAATGAAATCGAAATTCATAAGATGTAATACATGCTGCTTGCACAATAAATGGTAATGAGCTTGGGAAACAGGGTGTTTTATCGGGTTATTGTTTCCAGGCAGGACAGAAATGTATATTTATGGTTTGATTTCAGAGTGTTAGCCTCCTGGGTTTTAGAAATGAAAAAGATGAACTTTCACTACTTCTGTGATCTCTCTGAAATAATTTTAGAGGCATTTTATAAGTCACCAAAGTTTTTAACCTGGCAGTTTACCACAGAATTGTAATGAGAAGAACTGTGCACTGCTGTGGAAACCCAGGGCTTTCAAAGATGCCCAGTGCAGATATTTTGGTCAGCTCAGCACTATGACACAATTCTGGAGAGGAATTTGTGTAACAGAGTCCAGCTGCATCATAATTTTTAATTTATTCCTAATATTTTGTAAACTATTTTAATAAACCTGAGAGTAAGATTTCAACCTAACAATGCAATCAGCTGTGCCTGGAGATTCAAACCACAGAGTGTGGACAGCAGCATAAATGATGAACACATAATTTAGTCTCCCAAGGCACTTCATTGCTTTGGCTGCTCATTGTTTGTGAGCCATTATGGATATTCTGGGGAATCTTGATGATCTCCAAATTATCTCCGATAATTTAGCCTGGAAACATTAAAAACAAATCACTTTGGGACTGTATTGTATAGGTAATACTTGTATTTGTGAATTCTTCACTGCTTCCTTCCTCTTTTCAACTGTTGCTACTGCAATCAGCTACAGCAGGTAAAGCAACAACTCCAGAACATTGTTTCTTGGAAAATTATTACCTGCACTTAACAGTAATAACCACAGGTTGTCTTAGAGCAACAGGGAGGACAGAGAAGAATAAGGCCAGAATCCTGTGTCAACAGCTGTTTAAATAATATCTATTATCTTTGAATTCCTTTTGCCTATTTTAACTCCTGAGCAGCATTTCACTTGATTAGGTCACATATTAACCTCAGCTTCAATAAATATAAATTATAAAGAGACAGACATATAAGGATTCCAGAGAGAATTTTGGGTGCAAAACATGTGTCTTCTGGTTTTTAGAATACTGTTAGGAACAGGGAGACACAAAAGAAAATGGGTATTTTGGGTTCTGCCTTAGTAAAAATCCTACCTAAAATAATATATCTAAATAGATTTTTGATGCTTTTTAGCTTAAAAGGTTTGAAGCAGGTGTAACAAAAAATAAAATGCTGACAATTTGAATAGCAATTTCTAGTGGATTTTAGTCTAACTCTACAACAAATAGTAAACACAGTAATGATTGCTATGAAAAGTTATAAATTATAAACATAAATTTTGGGAGTTACCCTGAATGTTTGCTGATTAGTTTCTTACCACAAAAGAGAGATGGAAGGGCTTAAACAAACAAAATCAAATTACATTTTAAAAAGTAGTTAACATTTGAAGTTATGTAAGTGTTTACACAATCAGTTTTTAAAGTATTAGACCAATAGACTACGGAGTAAAAGCCAGAGCTTCTTGGTTTAATTGTAACTCCTTGTCAATGAAATATCTGTAAAAAAAAAGGTAAGTTCTGCAGTGCTGAAAGGGGCTCAACATTTGTGTTTGCCAACACAAAACATCCCTTCAAGGAAGAAGCAGGAGACTGCTGGGATGGAAAGGACACTCACCTCCAGTAAAGGGAATATTCTGGTGGGAGGACCATGTTTTGCTGCTTTCAGTCATTTACTTGTGCAAATGGGGGTTGGATCAGTTGCACATCTCAAGAGTTTGTGTTGGGGAAGTGTAAACATTGAAGAGCACCCAGGGGACACTGGGACCAGCTGTAATGTGTAGTCTTTTCCTCTTATTTGTAAGGTCTGTATCACTTCTCAGTAATGGAAGATGTTGCTCTTGGTGAACCAATAGGAAGGGTGAAAGCAAATGACCTGGATATTGGAGAGAATGCTAAATCATCCTATGATATTATTGAAGGAGATGGAATGGATATATTTGAGATTACTACCGATGCCCAAACTCAGGACGGCATTATTAGAGTGAGAAAGGTAAATCATATCTCTGTTAAAAAACATTGATGTTTCATGTACATACAGCTATCCAGACAGACTTTGCTCTGTAAGGTGCTGGATTTCCAGGGATTCTTTTATCTATGGGTGAGCCAGTGGACTGATGAAAAGGGTTGTATTGGCCACGTCACTCCAAATTTTCGTTGAGGTGACAAATGGGAAGACATCCATGGATGTTGGAAATGTGTTAATCTTATCCAGGCTCCCATGGGGTCACATCATGCAGGGTTTGCTCCCTTGGTTCCAAAGGAGAAGAGTAGATCAGATTCCACTTCAGTGATGCTTTAAACTTCCATAAAATCTTGGCTGAGTATCCATCAAATAACTTCTCTCAATTATTTGATTTCCTGTATAGCTGCTCAGAGAAAAATAAATCACAGTGTATTAATTAAATTACCTGGTGAATGAGAACTTAGTCTTCTACCTACTCTCCTGTTGAACTGTCTTCACTCAATGAACAAAGATCTCAGCGAATTTTATTAAGGAGATCAGTAGTTTCACGTGACAAGTGCCAAATTTGGGCCCTAAAGAAAACCACATTAACTTTTCTATGCTTGTACAGTCTTGATGCGTGCAAGGTGAAGTATTTACATGTAGACAACAAAAGCACCACCCAATTATGCACAGAAATGTGGGGAGAGACAGCATAGAACAAAACTCCTCTGGTAAAGCCAGGGAAACATTAATTGCAGATTTAGTTGTCATTATTTTGCAGGAAGGAGAAAAAGCTACTTTTCATGCTCTGTTCTGAAAAAGGATATGAATATAATTTATAGCAATAGCAGAGAGGGTTTTAACTGCATAGCACAGATCACTCTGAATCTTTGTTTATAAAAAACAAAAGTAAACAAATCCCATGATATTCCAGTGAGAAAAGGTGAATCCAGTGAGTACAGGTAATTAATATTCCACCTGTACCTGTCATTAAAGAGGTCAGGCAGATTGCCTGTCAAAACTTTGTACCTTCTCTTTCTCAGTGGTAGGTCAGCACTGTAGATTTATAATAATCTGATGTATATTTATCTAAATTTACGTGTGTTTTTCTAAAGAGAAAATTATGATACACATCCCAGCTCTTCCTTACTGTTATTTATTGTGTGCTGTGGCCTCTCCTGTAAGCTGAGGCAATTAGCCTTTTGCCCCAGTTCCCTTGGCTTTATTTCATAACTGAGTCTCAACCATAATGTTGTTTCATATTTTCATTTTGACAGCAATAATAATTCTGGTTCTACTCCAGTAGATGATATATGGAGGGTGCTGCTCACCAACAGATTTTCTTCAGCATAAAATCATGGGCTTAAGACAATGCTGAGTAAATTTTCAATATGATATTCTGATTAAGCATGACTAAATGTATTGGGGTGCTGTCATTTCTGTAAAGCATATGAAAAGCAATTGAAAAAGTACTACAGGAGCCATGATTGGCAAATTGTGATTATGCTGATTTCTAAATCCCCATTCATAATTTCAAAAGCTTACTAATTTAAGAGCTGCGAAAGAAGCAAGGTTTTCTTGTGTTTACTAGAATTTGTGAGAAAGAGCAAATCCCATTAGAGCTTGATTCATACCTGAACAAAATCAACAGAATTTGAAAATACACATATTGAAGGCTTTGACAGACTTCCTGAAGATTCCTGTTTGTGCTCTTGCTGGTATTTGCATTGCAGATTTAGAGTGTCTATGTCCTCGTCTTTTTATCCCTGAGACATTATGATGCAAATCTTAATATCTTTCCAATGCTTGGCAGTTTGCATCTTTGAAATTTGAATCGTTGTGACACACAAGAGAATTATATAGTGAATATAGTGATATGCTTCAAGACACAAACTTGAATCTCCTATAATGAAAAAGTCTTACACAAAAGTGTCACAGATTTGGGGTTTATTTGGTATTTCAGTCCCTTAAATCCACTGAGTTTTCAGCTTTTATGAGTTAATATGGAACTGTAAAATAGTAAAAACAGTGGTGAACATGGCAGGTATATTGATAGGATAAAGTAATTTGTTTTGTGATTCTGTCTGTGGGGAAAAAAAAAGAAAAAAAAAAGAAGATACAAAAGTAGAAATTGCTACAGTTTGAAGAAATTCCTGAGAGATGTCTACCTCATTTATTCCTATAAACTGAAATACAGAGGTACTTGTAGTGCAATAATATTGAAGTACTTTCTTATATGATTAGCTCTACATTTTGCCTCTCCTGTCCAACAAATAATAATTGCTAGTTCTTTGCATTTCTCACACTGTTCTGGAAGTAATAAAATATTTATTCTTTGTGGAGTCAGTTTAATTTTTTTTCTTATCTGCAACCAGTAAAGCACTGATGAAGTGCATTATTGGTATTCAACTCATGTCATCCCCAACAAATTTCTAGTGTTTGTCTGATATGTAATTGTAATGGTATAATTCATGAGAGAGAATATTTCAGTAAATTTCTTGTGAAAAACAAGGAAATAGTGCTGTTTCCTCTGAGGCTGGTAAATAAACAGCTGTCAGTATGTGCCTAGGAAATCTGCAGGTTGGGTTTCTGGGATTAAAACTCATTTTGAGTGCTTAAAAATACTCATAACTTCCATCCATCAGCATCACCGTCACTTGTTCTCTGTGGCCATTAGAGAAAGACATTTATCTCTGTCCTTCTCAACAGCCACTGGACTTTGAGACCAAAAAGTCCTACACTCTGAAGGTGGAAGCAGCCAACATTCACATTGACCCTCGCTTCCTCAGCGGGGGACCCTTCAAGGACACGGCAACCGTGAAGATCGTGGTGGAGGATGCTGACGAGCCACCAGTGTTCTCCTCACCCACCTACCTTCTGGAGGTGCATGAAAATGCTGCTCTCAACTCTGTGCTGGGGCAGGTGACAGCCCATGACCCTGACGTGTCTTCCAGCCCTATAAGGTAGGGCCGCTTCAAAGTGCTCTTTGGGAGAACTCCTGGCAGATCCCAAGGGGATTTCCCCACTCTTTGTGTGACTGTTCTCATGCTGCTATGTTTCTGTGAAAATGCCTCGATGGGGTTTGGTTTATGCTGTTAGTTCTATCAGTTCAGGTAATTTTCAAAGACCCCAAAATGCTCCTTGCCGTAGGAGTAGTCTTATGAAACAGAGGAATGCGATGAAAGTGAGAAATGTGAGTGGTTCTTAGGAGAAATGAGGTTGTATGGGGTTGAATCATCAGGGTGTATCTCTGCAGTGAATTTAAATAATACGGTAGTGTCTGCACTAAAAATTCTGAGTTTGTGCCATGCGGTTGTAAGGTTGTCAAAACATATTTTGTATTACTTTGTCCAAACCCATTCCTGGTTTAAAGCTACAAAGTCAGAGATGATTACACCCATATGACTTTTGCATCTTCTGTTTATAATATTTTCCCTTTTTGATCTAATTTGAACAAAATCTTTTATTCCAGTTTGATCATTTCAGTGGGTTTTATCTCATTTGGTGAGCACACATCTTCCCCTCCCCCTTGGTAGTGATTGCATGGTGTGATGAGAGTGTTCCAAAGCACATTCTGCCTGTGTAGTAGTGCCTACTAAAAGCATTAGCAAAATCAGCACCAAAACAGGAAATTCATAGCAAAAGTATTTGTGGAGAGAGTCTATTTCATAGTAATCACTGTTCATTGCTGCCTCAGGGAATTTAGGCCAGGAAAGTAGTCTGCAGCATCAGGAGGACAATGTCAGTTGTTATAATCCATCATTTTCTATCACTGTTATTTCCTAATCGTTGTCACTTCCATCAGGATTGTTGCAGAGCTGGACTTTAAACCTTTATGTAGAGGCCCTACATGTTGCAAATCACAGTATAAAGTCTTCAAAATTAGAAATTCAGGATTGCCAGCATGTTTGGATGCACTAGAACTTGTGTGTGAAGATGTTGGAGAGTATGTTTGAGTTTTATGCAACTTCCTCTTGAGGTTCAGCTCTGAGCTCTGCTCCTGGGCCAGGGCAACACCCAGGGAATGGCCAGAACTGGGCCAGGGCAGGGTTAGGACATCAGGGAAAGGTTCTGCTTCCCCCACAGGGTGCTGGGCACTACCCAGGCTTCCCAGGGAATGGTCCCAGACCCGAGCTGCCAGAGCTTCAGGAGCTCCCAGGGATGCCCAGGGGGGGATTGGTGGGGGGTCTCTGCAGGGACAGGAGCTGGGCTGGATGATCCTCTGGGTCCTTTCCAGCTCAGGATATTCTGTGCTTCTGTGATTCTCATTTCTAAAGCAGACTTTTAAAACTGGATGAACACAGCATCAGCTGCCGTAGATTTCTAACACCAGTGCCACAGAATGGCAGGGTCTGATCTGTCCCCTCTGAAGCAGGGGCTCCATCCCTGATTTTATTGCTGCTGCCCACTGGTGTCTGTGAAAAAGGCTTCACACTGCTGGTACAAAGATGTTCCTCTGACAGGAGTGTGAGCCCAGCCACGGTGACAACAAGCTGCCTCTCCTCCCTTTATTCCAGCTCCGTAGCAATTTTTCTTTCAGTTGAACCTCAGTTCCTTCCTCTGCCCTGCTCAGCTTTGTTCTTGGCTTGGTCCTGGCTCCTCTGCCTCTTCCCCATCCCCTCTGTTCCTCATCCTAGCCTGGCCTCACTCCTGCTTCACTCTCACCTTGGCAGTTTTTCCACTCTTGTTCTGTTGCCTTGGAATTCTTTTCTCATCCTTCCCCAACATCTAATAATTTAGACCATCTACAAACCTACCTCTGTTCTAAAACTGAGCCTCTTTATTCTGTCCAAGCCCAAAAAATGGATCTGAGTAAAAGATTTACCTTATTTCCACTTTTTCCTCATTTTATAACTCAACATACCTTCAAACTTTTAAAAACAAAAACATTTTGTGTGTGTAAACTGAATTGAAATGTTTTTTGCTCATCAGGTCATACAGAAACACTTGGCATACATGAAACAGAATTGGCTAAAATTAATTACATTTAAAAAAAAAAGGCAATTCCTTAGTATGAATTTTTTTTTCTATAATCGATACAGTACTTTAAAATATTTACTTTTTTTTACAGTATTGGCTTAGTATCTAATTAAGGAATATACAGACCTCAATTTTCTAAGCAACTTTTTTGGTCTTGTTTGCTTACCTGATTAATTTGGCTTTTATCTGGGAGATCTCTAGAAAGCTCAAATGGTTTTCTTTTTTTCTTCATTTTTTTTGCGAAAAAAAAATTAAGGACAAAAAAAACGGATTTCAAGCTAGTAATTCTACTATTAAATGAGAAAAAATGCTAGTCAGAGACAGGTAAGGTGCAGAAATACAATTACTTTCTTTCCAATTTGGAACAAAATAAGAACCTGGCAGGTTCTAACCACAGTATATCCAAGCACTGGATTTATTGATTGGAATGTACATTTCAGGTGTTTCTTCTGTTGTTGTATCATGTATATGATGCAAGTTTTATACATTTGTTCTGTGACTCATTTCAAAAATACTAATCTTTAGTTTAAAATTTGAAAAATTACAACAAGCTGTTCTAAAACTGATGGACAGTTTTAATGTTCAGTGTTGCCTGACCTTTTTTTAATGTTTTTTTTTTTTCCTTCAAAACAGAATTTTAGCAGGCAACGACGAATTGTATTTCAAGGAAATTCCATTTTGCAATAGATAGCTGTTCTATCAATATTTTGCTTAGAACTACTGTGTACATTTGTTATAAAAACCCAGGCAGCACAAACAAAATATGAATCACCTTCTGTGCTCCCAATACCACGTCTGCTTTGCATTGGTGTGGTACACAAAGGCTCCACACATTCAGGGTAAATGAAATAAAACTTGGATATCTCTGAACATGGGAAGAGTCTGATAATTGAGTCAAACGATAAAACATTAAAGAATTTAGTCAAATTATTATAAAATACAGCCTAGCAAGAAGCTTGTCCTGTGGTCTAGTGGAAGGTGACCCTGCCCAAGTCAGAGGTTGGAGTGAGATTGATCTTTAGGGTCCATTCCAACCCAGACTATTCTGTGATTTTCTTTTTCCTTTTTTTTTAAGGAAAAAAAAATTGTTCATCCTCATTTCTAACCAACACACCAGTAATTTGTTTTCTATGCTTGCTTAGAAGAGAAGAAATATTGTCTGATCTTTCTCTCACTTGATCTAAAGGCACAGAGCCTCTCATAGATTCACAGGCAGGTGTGTAAATGGATTTTTGGGGCTGTCCTGTGCAGAGCCAGGAGTTGGAATTCGATGATCCTTGTGGGTCAGCATATTCTGTGATTCTGTGATATTTTTTCCAATCCATCAGCTTTAAAATAAGCAGCACATACGCTTTTTGATCCTATGTTTCCATTCTGCAGTGCATGCTGCTTAAGAGCCTCCTCATTTTTTAAGGCTGATGGTGAAATAGATTTACAGAGGTGGGTAATAATTGTAAAACTGCTCTGCAGTTTGTCGTATTCCCCCCAGTAACTCCAGAAATGTGTGTCAGGGCTGTGTCAGGATGCACACCTCTCTCTTGGGAAAGGGCCCAGTGAGTTTAGCTGTGCTGTAAGGCTTTGCTGTGGCTGTTGTGGGAAGGGTGGAACCTGGGAAGATCATCCTGTGTTAGGGATGCTGAAAAAGCTTCAGCACTGGATTTCTTCAGCTCTCTGCAGCATTTTGGGAGAGCTCTGTCTTTCCCATGCAAGCTATCTAAAACAATGTTACAGTTTTGTAAACTCCTTGCACCTGCACGGTTGTTTTGTTGGATTCTTATGGCTCTAACCAGCAAAACATTTGGGAATGGATGTCTTAGAATTTGGCCAATCCCCTCAAGGGGTGGATGGCCAGAGGACCAATTGCCTTATGCCATTTGACACACTTTTTGCGAACTAACATCTAAAAGCCTCGGGAAAAATTATGAAATTGCTTGCTGCCATTGATACCTGAGCCTGGGCTCTGTGTGGTTTCTCTGCCCGTCTGTGGCGCGACAGCGACACTGTTGGCACACAGCTGCTGGTTCAGCGGGGATCACTCCGGGCTCCTGGTGTTACTTTATAACTGAGGTGTGTTCATCTGCAGTGAATTACCTTGGATAAAGCATGATCCAGGCACATGGCAAAAAGCATGAGTAATAATCTTCTTCCTATACTGCAACTGCCCTCCTATAAATCACTGCCCTTCAGTGGCTTTCTCTGTGGAGAGATAAGATTCACTGGAGCAGGTTTTCCCCACTCATATAGGCAGAGATTTCATCTTTGGCAGCAGATGATCATTTTCTCAGTTCACAGCAGGCCTTAAAAAACCCAGATCCAATATTTTGTGCCTTCCCAACGGTGCAGTTGTTTATCTGTCACTAAGTACCCTGTCCAATCCGCCTGGCATTAACAAAAATGGAGATTTACCACTCCTGGGGTGTCAGTGCTGGGAGTCAAATCTCAGCAGGAGCAGCAAAAAGGTATTTTTGCTCCTATTTGCATTGGTGCAAATAAGGAGAAGATCAAATGAACTCATAACAGCAGCAGTGCAAGAGCAGGACTGAGAATCATTTCCAGGCTTCTGTGAAACCACTGTGGGGTTGTTCCTATAATTGCCATAGCAGACTCATAAACTAACCCAAACTTCCCAATAACCTGTGCTGGCTTTATGGCAATTTCAAAAGATATTATTTCCCAAGATATTCCTTTCTCATTTTTAGAGAAATATATGTTTTATGTATTTTTTATGGATCTGACAATGCATTCCCATTAAAAAGAGTTACAACACCATTATCATGAAAAGGAAACTGCAAATGTGCCATTCGTTTTCCCAGGTTTATGACACTGCAGATTTTATTTTCTGGTTTTGTAACAAATATTTATCAAATTAAAATCAGGAGAGGGTTTTACCTCTTTTTTTGTCTCGCAAAGACACACAACTTATGTTAAAAATGTTTCCTCTTGAATTGCTGGGTTTGTGTTGTGAGTAAATATTGCTAGGATGAGCTGGAATGTGATGCAATAAACTCACAAATGTGTCACTCCCTCTTTTATAACTTCAAAACCTTCATGGCAGGAAGGCCGTGAGTGGAAGTTTAAGGAAGGATTGATCCTTAGAGAAAAACTGTGTCTTCCCTCAGTAGAACTTATGTCAAGTCCAGGTCAACTAAACACTGAGTAGCATATGAGCATCTTGCATTTTATGTTGTTTGTGGACTGTAAAGATTCCATAAAGGTTTGATATCAGTAGAGTTATTTCAGCATCATTACATAAAAATCAAGAATGAAAAGACAGTTTTAAGTATGACTTCTTTAAAAAAGAGCTGATTGTTGTCTTTTCTTGTATTTTCTTGAGTGAAATCTTAAACCTGAAATGCTGTAAGGTATTTTTTACTCACTTCACTAGTACCAGAATTTGACTTCTAATACTTCAATTGGAACTGGGGAGACATCAAAATATGGTTAAGATTCATTTTCAAAAATGATTGCCTGAAGTTAAGTACCTACAGCTTTATTCTTCCACACAAGTGACCTGATTTTCAGAAATGCTGAGTTTAGGGCAATTCCCATTAAGAACCAAGTATGTGGAGCTCACGAGAAAATCAGTTTACTTAAATGTCCAAATATAGATGCACTCGCCCAGCTTTAGGTACAGATATTTGGAATTTGACTTCATATTTTTCTGGTACTCTTCTTACTAAACTAGTGATTTTTTTAAGTGAGTAAAACTAGTTCTTCTCAGAGTTTAAAAACAAAACAAGTAAATATCTTACAATTCCCATTTCCTAGTTAAACTGGGGTTTTCCCTCTTAAGTCCATTAGTTGTTAAGTACCTTACTAGTGTGATCAAGTTAGCCTTGATCTCTGGCAATGCAGTATTTAAACGCTTAAACTTTGAGATTTTGATAAGCTTTCATCATTTAGAACTCTTTTTGGAAGTGAGCTGTGTCTTACAGAATGCATTGCACAAGCAATCTAATTGCAATGTAACTCTCATTCTAAATATGAAAACATCTGGTACTGATATAATATTTAAAAAAAAGATGGAACACAATAATCCTAAGCTTTGAAATCAGACCTTAGTGCTGTGTCTATTAAAATCGATTGTGTTAGGTTGGAATGAGCTTGACTTCACTGGAATATATTTATTGTAGTGTATAAAGGGACCTCCAAATCAGAATATTTTTGGAAATTGCTTCTGATAAAGCACAATCCAAAATGGAATAGCTGATTTTCAGATAACTGTGTCATTCTCACTGTAGCAAAATATGTTCTTTTACTTATATTGGGGAACTTTAGCAGCATGCTTGCAAGAGGTAGAGAAGTGATGAGAAAACAACAGTCTGGAGTCACTTTTCTGGCCGCTCCATATTGTAATTGAGTGTGATACTGTATCCTAACTCACCCTATTGTGCCTTGCTGTAATGCAGAACAGCTGTAAAAACTGCCAGTGCATGCTACTAGGTTCTGTAATACACAGACACAAAGGCTTAAAAGGCTTTTATAGAAATCCACAATTAGGATTCACTAAAACCCCTTGGAGTCAATTTCTGTTGAACCATATCAATAGTTTATCACTCAACTCCCTCTTTCCCTGCCTTTCCTGTCAAGAAACTGAAGGCTCAATTTTGTGATTCCGCTTCTTTTCACGAATCATTCATTAATAAAATAACTCTGATCAAATGGAAAAACATAAAAGCTTTCCTGGAGATCTGGACCTGAGCTTTAAATCATCATCCTGCTTAATGCACCATCGGAGCAATCCACTGCAGCTCTGTCTCCTTGTCAGGCTGCCTCTGCTTGGGCAGCAGGATTTACCTGGACACTCACATTTGCAAACTCTGACTACCTGTCAGATGGAACTTGTTTTTTTTAAAATCAGTTATGTCAATCCATAAAAGAATCAGACTTCCAGCGCTGGCAGTGTTTTATGGGAAAAGGTGGTGATTCACTCTGCTCTGCCCATGGAGCTGCTTGAACCATAACCAAATATGAATCGCTCCTGCTTTGTTAATCTGAAATTTATTGGTAAAATTATATTATTCAGCCCTTTTTTAAAATAACCACAAAGCCCACAGTTTTTGTGTGCTTAATACATTACTGCTGAAATTATCATCAGTTACTGTGAAATACAGTAGAAACTGTCCAATAAATGTGATGGATTGTGTAATTAACTCTTGATCAGCACCAATTTTCAGAGATGTTACCCAGTGAACCTGAGGGCACTTTATGACCTTCACACTGGGTATACAGCTAATTACTCCTTGGGCAATAATTACTAAGTTTTTTTAACCTCAGTTTGTCATTTTGTCTTCTAAATTATTACGCTATTGAGCTTCTCAAGCCATTTGGCTATAAAACTGCAGCTCTCAGAGGGCTCCCTAAATTGTCTCTGTGACTGTATGGATTACACCAACTTCATTAAGTAGATTACAGGGATGTCTGTTTTGCAGGTTTTCCATTGATCGCCACACTGACCTTGAGAGACAGTTCAACATCAACGCAGAGGATGGGAAAATAACTCTGGCAACGCCCCTGGACAGAGAAACCAGCACGTGGCACAACATCACCATTGTAGCCACTGAAACCAGTAAGTGTTTGTGTACTCTGACTGTTCTCTTGGGCTTATGATGGATTTTAACAGACTGTGCAGTGGAAGCTGTATGCAAATCAGTAAAATAAAATGTATTGGGTGTTTAAGTTAGAGAATTCTTGAAAGAAAGCATAATTTCTATGCAAGCTCCATTTCTTTTAGTTTTTACAAATGCATATTTTTTTTTCCAGTGAATATGGTGATAGAAATTGTGAAGAGATAGATGAGTACATATGTACAGGATATGCATAAACATTAAAAAATGGTTTTAAAAGCCCAAACCAAAGCCTTATAATTAGCTATATTAAGACAGAAAAAAATTAAAGCTTTGCTGTTGTAGAAGTAAATTGAAGGCTCAACCCAGACGTTCTTAATTCTGAGTGCTATTATGTTTCAGAGCCACAAATGATTAAGCACAGAGGTAATGTTGCATGAAAGTAGTGCTGTTGGATACGTATGGATGAGTTTACTCACACCCAGCTCTCAACAGGAACCTGCATTGTTCAGGTCCACAGAGCCCTGGTGGCTGCTCTGCACACCTGAGTCAGGAGAGCTGCCCTGCCTGGCAATACGGGTCATGGATTTTAATCAAGGAGAATTCTTAATTAATTTGGAGTTGCTGATAGGATCACGCACGACAGTAGAATTTATTATGCATATTAGCACTGCATTTTAGACAATGCATTTGACACAAGCAGAGGAGCAGGTGGGGAACCTGGGCCTGCCAGCCTGTGTCATGTCTTGAACTGGAACACAAACCCTGGAACTCTTTCTGCAGATGCCTCTGTCCTGCACTCAGTGGACAGGCAGAACCCTCTTTGTGCACACGTTAGAGCCAGCACTGCAGGAATATCTGTCCTCAGAGCCTGATGATCAGTTCTGCTCAATCCTGTATGGGGACAACTGGGTGATGCGTTGTTAGCTTGTCCCCCAAATCTCTTTTTTTGGAGGATACAGCATCATGGCACAGAGCCTTTGAAGCTCAGTTTCATAGCACTGTAGCTATGAACATAATAAATTGGGGGATAAAATATGCTTATTTGGCCCAGTTTTGTTGTCTAATATATTTCCTGTGGTACTTGTTTTCAAAAACAAACACGTTAGCAATCTGTGACATGCATAAGTGAGAGGCATGGGTCTGAGTATAAGCCCAGCTCCTGACTTCCACTACTTGTACCCTGTGTTCCTCTGACCCACCTCAGTAATTTGGGGATTTCATTGCCAGTAACAGTGCCCTGTTACTGTTGCTTCCTGCAGCCAAATCATACTTTAATAAATTAGCAGAAATACTTTCTGCTTGCAGGAAAGCCAAGCCACAGGGAAGCAAGGAAAGAAAGGAAGATCTGGTTTCATTGGGTATATATCCCCAGGCTGATATCTAACCAGTTAATAATTTTAATGTTTTTTAAAGAAAAAATAATTAAAATTTCCATACTAATTTTCTCAGATCATGAGATTTACCAACAGCATGGAAAGCAGAATTATTAGTTTATGATCCAAAATATTCAGATGTAAAGTGAAGTCACTTTACATTTTGTTTCCTCCAAAAAGTCAAAAAGGAATAAGATAAAAGGAATAATTTTTCAAGACACACCTCCAATTCATTTTTATATCTCCCTTACACGTGTGTGTCACAGTAAAGTTGCCAGAAGAGCACTTTACTAAGCCACACAAGAATGAAGTCTGCCCGTTGCATTTTCAGTTTTTTAGAACATAATTATACTCAAGGATTTTGTTAGAAATCAGCCTTGTCATTAGACTTCATGGGAGCCTCAGCATCTACTGCTATTGTAAAATTGCCTCTTATCAGGCTGGCTATGAAAATAATAATGCCAATCTTGTTCTAAGCATTTGTGTTCCTGCTGATGGCTTCTTTTTGCATTCCTAATATAATTATTTGACATTTACATAAAACAAGGGCTTAATTTCACAGACTACTGTCTTTGCTTATTTAAGTGAAATTATTTTTAAGCTCCTCAAGCAAAAATTAAATTTCCTTATAGAACTGTCAAACAGGGGAAAATGGGCATTTTTAGATTTTTTTCCAAGACAGTAATAGGCAAAATCTCAGTTGTAAAATAACAGAAATCTGTTGGAGGCAGACACAAGCAGCAAATGCAAATACAAAGTGTGTCATCACAACGCCTTCACTGACAGTCTTATTAATGGACTGCTTATCTCTCCCAGGAAAATAAATATGTTGGAGTTGTTCATGCAGGAACATTTCCTCTTTCTGGGCTGGCTGTTGCCCAGGGCCTGTGCAAAACTCTCCCCTCCATCTGCAGGGCAATGACCAGACCATTTAATTGCCATTAAATTTGCTTACTCCTCATAAGCCATCATACTGTTTTTTTTATTTCTTGATTCCCAGCATGATAGATCCTAAATATGCCCTGATTTAGCAACACATTCATAGATGAACACCAATTTCTCCAAGCCATAATTCACTATTTCAGAGCTTTGTGCTGGTAAGATAGCTGCAGCTGAATTTGTGCTCTAAAGTGAGGTAATTTTTGGCAGTTTCCCGTGGTCATCAACCCCCAGCCACTGTCTTAGGCAGGGATCTTCCAAAATATGAATGGGGTATTACTGCTTCTGCATTTTCACTTGAAATGGGCATGAAGATCCTCAGACTTACTGATCTTTTAAAAAGTGATCAGATTTAAAATGTGTGTGGATAATTTTAAACATTTTTAATCTGAATGCTTCAAAATGTGAGCTTAACCCTTTCATGTCTAGCAAAACTAGGAGGAGAAACAGAAAAACATGAGCCAGTGCAGAAAGTGGCTCTTTTCTAAGTATACTTGACAGGCAAAAGACCAGTTTGGGGGTTTTCTGTGGGATTTTTGTGGGGTTTTTCATTTGGTTGGGTTATTATTTAGAAGAAAGACATTTTCTGTTCTAATTCATAGTCAAGTGTCTGGCCAGTGCTTGTTCAGAACAAATTCATGCTATTGGTAACAAATAGTATTGTATTCAGAGACCTGTGCAAATTGAGACATCTTGGATGGTGCTGTTTTCCTTTACTTTCCCATTGCTGACAGACTCTTTTTAAGGAGTTTCTGGTTTTCTGCAGCCTTTGTTTTCAGGGAGTTAACTGGCCAGCCAGACTAAAGAACAGCTGCCTTGAGTGGTTCTCCCTCAGACATGTGGCTCAGACTTTTGCCTTTATTTGCTGGTTCCTGAACTGTGGCCAATGCACAGAGCTTTTGCCTCCTGTTTAAACCCCAGTAACCACGTTGAATTCTGCTTGTGTTGAGGGACACACCTGCTGCAGGTAGTTTGGTTTGCAAGCTGCAGGTTGAGCTCTGGCTGGGAGCCCAGAGAGACAGAAAGATGTGACCTGTGACCCTTTGCATGACAGAGGATCTGAGTACCTGTGGCACAGCTGGGTGAGGGACACCCAGAGCCAGCGCAGGAGCCCAGGGCTTAGGAAGAAGAGCCAAGACTTCTCTGTGTTCAGGCTGTGAAGGGCTAAAAGCCCGGGTATCAAAGCCTTTGTTGGGGTCCCTCTCAGAGGCACAGGCTTGGGCTGTGTCTGTGTTACTGTGCTGGGAATAAATGGCTTTATGGAACGAGAGATCCGAGACTGCCAAGGGAAACCTGGGCTGGAACCAGTGAGGAAACCTGGGCTGGCTGTGAGTGGGTTGTGAAGAGTCAAGAGGGGACCTGGAGGTGTTGCTGGGTCCCAGCAGTGACAGCGTGGGGTGGTGGGAGTGTGGCTGACAGAGAGTCCCATCAGTGGTCACCCAGGGAAGTTCCCTTAAGAGTTGTCTGCCCACAAGAGCAAATTCTTCCATCTTTTTGTGGCAATTAAAGATGAAACCATGCAAAGTGTCATCTGTGGAAAACAATGAACTGAATGAGATTAACATGGTCCAGGTGATGTTTAGGTGATACAGGGGATATTTAGGTGCTGGTTTCCATATTTCAGATTTAGTTAAAAGTTTTTCTTTAAAGTCCTTCTGCAGCTTTGGTCCTCTCAACCTGTCAACTCCTAAGTATTCCATATCTTTTGCACATTTTCCCTACTGTGTGGTTTCTTACATCTCTTTCTTATGTGATCAAATTAATTTTTGCCTCTTTGTTGTTCAACATTTTTCCTTTTCAGCCTCCTTTGTGCTGATGAATTCTGCCATATGGATTTTTAAGAGAAGATAATATTAGAAAGAACTTTGACATCTTTGAAAGATGCCTCTGAAATACAGGCTTAGGGTGTGCAGCTAAAATACACTCATGGCAAGGGTGACACTCAAAGCTATTGAACCTGTGAATTGATTCTTAAATTTTCTTTCTACATTGCCATTCATCCTGGTTTACCCTGCTGAATGGAAAGGAGCAGGAATATCCAGGTGATGACAGGCTGGAGGAAGCAGGTCCACTGGCAAAATGACTCCCTGAGAATGAACCTTTGTGCTCTGTGGATATAAAGGGTGAACATTGTCACTGACTCCGGACTTTAAACATTGAACTAATGAGATTTCTCATTAGTTTGTGGTGTAGCTGAGACTTACATGAGCTTGAAATTGTAGCCAAGGTTGGGAGGTTTATTTTAAATTTAAATGCTTGAGGGAAGATGGGTGAATACAGTCTTGCTCTGTAAGTCAGGGTTGATAGTGCTGCTCATGTGTTTGAGCTCTCTGGAGCTATATCCTGAACAGGGAAGGAATCTGGGGGCATGTGCAAGGATTTTTTGACAGCCTGAATTGCAGTGCAGTAAGGATGAATGATCAAATTACAGACGTCTCTTTTGGTGCATCTTTTTTTTGTGTGTACAAAGGCTCATCACGTCTTTGGTTCTTTGCTACTTGCTTGAAATGAATTTTCTACCATTCAGTAAAATCTAGTGAAGTCAGGATCCTAATAGTCAGATGTGATCCCATTCTCCTGAACCAACAAATACATTTTTTCCTTGTGTAGATTACAATTATAGCTGTAACTCCTGCTCCCATTGACATGCTCGTGTTGCTGGCATTAACTGGTTGGCAATTTTGCTGTGCAGTGAAGCAGAGCAGGGTTCAGGCTGGACTTAACCTCCTCAGGATTCCCCCCAGTTTCTTGCACAGGTTTTGCAGCATTTAACACATTATGTGTCATCAATGCTAGTCAGAGGAAAAGAAAATCAAATAGCCATGACTTATTTATTAGAGCATTTTTGCTCCAGATTCTGAATGGAGCTCAGAATTACTGATCATTCAAGTGATCAGATTGCCAGACATGGATAAGGCATGTAATAATTAAACTCCGTCCTCTTTTTGCCTCCAGCTCCATGGATTTCCATTCCCATTTTCTAATGGCTGGGACAGCCACCATGCAGGTACTTACCCAGCACATTCACTGTGTGAGCCATTAATACTAAGGAAATGCCCTGTACTTCCATCATTGCTGGTCAACTGATACAACAACAGCAGCCAGAAATGGAGAACGGGTGTAGTTTGAAACCAAAGCAAAGACTTACCTCAGAGAAGCTGGTTTAACTTAGCCTAGAAAGAAATTTATTAGCAATGTAATTTGACTGCACAACAATCCTCTGATTTAAATATGAATGTCCTGATATTCGCATACTCATCCCTCCTAAACTGAAGCTGAGATCTGCTTGAGATACAGCATTCTAGTGAATTCTTTGGAAACAAAATACACTGCAATGCCTTCATTATTAGCAATGCTTATCTGAAATTCTCTTCTTAAAAAGTGAGGTAATCTTTTTCCCCAGAATATGGGTATTACAGAGTACAGCTTCCTTGAATGATACCATAGATTTCAACAAGTAAAGACTTCTAAATATATTCCACTTGGCAGGCTCAGATTTGTGACAAACACATCAATAAATAACAGAAAGCCTGCCTCATTATCTTTAAAGACAGTTAAATGATGATCCCTTTAAAGTCCCAAAGCTTTCCTTCATCCAATGAAGCACTGAGTGGACTACTCAAGGTTTATATTTTCCTCTGAGCTGTGTTTTGATCATTGGCAGCACTGGATTCCTCTCCCTCTTAGGCTGGATATTAGGATAAATTTTTCCCTGGCAGGGTGGTGCCTAGAGAAGCTGTGGCTGCCTCTGGCAGTGTCCAAGGCCAGGCTGGCCAGGGCTTGGAGCAGCCTGGGACAGTGGAAGGTGTCCCTACCCATGGCAGGGGATGGAGCAAGTTTATTTTTAAGGTCCTTCCAACCCAAACCACTCTGGGATTCTGTGATCCTCACACCCTGCACATCCCATTCTGAGAGGTACAACAGAGAATCCACTGGGGCATCCCAAAGCCAGTGCCTGGGAGAGGATATTTCTCGTAGCCTGGAGCTGTGCTTTTACCCTCTGAATGGAGGGTTTTCATGGAATTTCTGTTGTCCTTATTCTGCCAGCACTGCAGTCACTGAGATATTATTTTCACTGTGATTGACTGCTTGATCAAAGGGTTCTTGGCACTCAGCCCCACGTGCCAAGGAGGCAGTGATCCTGTGGCAGCCTCAGCCCCCTGCCCAAGGACTGGGCAGAGCAGCAGAACTGCCACAAGTAGTACAAATTCTCATGAATAGTTATTCAAAAATGAGAGGTGGAAATCTAGACAAGATCTTGAAATGTAAATGGCGATTTGACCGCAATAAATATTTCCCAGGCCCAGAGCAGAAGAGTCTCAAGGACAAAGCTGTGGGCTCTGTCTGACACAGGTAATTACCCACACCAATGGCATTCTCTGGAAATGAAGAAGTATGAGGCAATTTTGTCACCTAATGGGAAAGGGCATAAAGCCAGAAAAGCTCTATATGGTTTACCAAGAGTATAAATACAGTAATTGAATCATCACCCAGCACATGCACTGCTAAAGTTACCTATATTGTGTATTCCCTGGAAAAAATGCAAGGACACTAATTAAAAAGGAAGAGAGACATATTTCTTCAGAACAAGCCTTCAGCTACAATGTACTTTTTAATGCCATGAATACCTTTGCTTTCATTATGCTGTCATTTATTTAATTTTATCTAGCCTTTTATGGTAAAAATAACTATAGGGATTATTAGCAATAACTTTAACATTTTAGGGAGTTATGTTGGTACATCATATAATTAACTTAAGGCTGAGTAAATTTCAGTAAGTTTGAGAAAGAGAAGGAAATAAGCCTTTTATGGAGGTTTAAACAAGAGAAGCCCAGGAATATTAACCTTTTCTGCTTGACCCTTTTGGTCTGGTTTAGTGGAACTCAAGCTATATAATCCATCATTTTTACACTGAAACATGGTATTTACTTAGGTAGTTTTTATCCATTTGCACAGAACTACAGGGCTACACAGACCTCATCAGATCCTGATGGGTCACTGCCATTGGGCAGTGGAGGGCTGGTGCATCTTGTCAAGCCAGTTTGCAGTTCTCAGCTGTGAAAGTGTATTCAAACACGGCACAAAATATCCTGTTAATGTTTCACATCACTCGAGAATAGCAGGAGGGGTGATCCACATAGATAATAGCATGGGAATGGCCAAATTATGAGGAAATATGAATTAGAAAGGAGTGTACTTATGAAACGATTTCTGTGTGAAAGGGCCTCAGTAGTTCAGGAGCAAGCCCTGAAATTCAGGTATGGGATGCTGAGTAGAAGTTGGGGACCTCTGATTCCAGAGGGAAGCATGGAAGGCAGCTGTGAATAAAGCATCTGAGTAATTCAGTAAAAAGAACCAAATAAAAGGCCAAAGAACTTACTAAACATCATTATGGCAAGGAAAACGAGAGAGATTTGCAGGAGCAGTCTAAATTATGTTTCTGGTTTCTGGGCATTACAAATCCAGGCTAGACATCTGTGTTCCAGAGTAGCAAATATTCATTTCACAAAGATGTACTGGAGCTGGAACACTGTTCAAAGCTAAAAACACAAAAGGTTGGGGCATTAGATGGTGGTTTAGAAAGAAATAAGGTTTCCTGGGGCACTAAATGGGGAAAGATTCAAGTAAGGAGTACAAGCAGAAGTGTACCCCACTAATTAATGCACAGATTATTTTGTAGTTATTTTGAGGAAATCTGGAGGCTGGTTAAGATGACCATATAGGTATATACAGATATAGAGATGAGATATAGATATATAGATATATTAGGAAATTAAGTGCACCTTTACCCTGACCAGCTACCAACTGGCCATCTGCACTTTGAACATTTGAATTAGAAGCTCTAAAGAAAGGAAGAATAATCTTAGAAATGCTCTGTGGAATTCACCTCATTTGAGAAGTTCAGTTCATCAGTCCTGAGCAGTATGGGACTATCTGAAATGTCCACTGGTTTTTCTGCATGAGAGCAGGTCAGAGTAGTGGTTTGTAACTCACTGTAATTTTAGACAATCTTCAAGCACATTTCTGTCTAGAATAAAGACTGAGCAGCATGTTCTGAGCTTCTGGCAAAGGTGCAGGACAGCAAAAAATGGAGCCCTTTTCTGACTGAAAAACAAAGGAGATGATATTTTTGAAGATGCATTCTGATTTGCTAGAGAGGTCTTTTTTTGCTTATTGCTGAAGGTATGCAAATCAGAAGGTTTGATGCCTAGAACCTGATTCATATCCAGGATATCGAGCAATATTTTATCTGTGAAGGAAACATAAGAGTAATTAAACTGCACTGTTAAGAAAATCAGTCTCAGAAAGGAATATGAGCTCTAAAAGTAATGACATTTAAATGCTTCTATAATAAATTCTGCTTTAATAACAATTTTTATTAAAGCATTTTGATGTTTTGTCTATGAGTAAGGGAGGGATTTCATTTGAGCTGTAAATTATTTTCCTTCAATCATGAAATCATTTTAAATAAAAAAACCCCAAATATTCCAGACAACTTGTCCTCAATCAGTCTGCTTACTGTTATTATTATTGCTGCTAGTCATTAGAAAATTTCATAGCTAATTATAATTGACAATAAGACCTTGCATATCTAAGTCAATATTTCTGTGAGTTTTTAATATTCATGATTTATTAGCATATTAATAATATAATTGCTCTAAAGTGTGGGCCAGATTCCTGACTGTTTTATGGCAGCACAGCTCCCTTGTTTCAGCGTAAATGAGAAACAAAGCAGCAAATCATGCCCTGGTACATCTGTTGTGTCTTAAAAGTTTTTTCTTAATCAATTTCTTTTCCTGCCTATTCACTGCCTTATTTTTTAGTCATATTCTTTTCTGTCATTCAAGGACACTATATTATTTTCTGGATTTATTTTTCCCTCATTGTTATATTTAGAAATTAAAACCTGTTACTTCCTCACAACCATCTAAGGCATTACACTGCCTCAGAAAATCTGGAATCCTAATTAGGCTTGTGGTGCTGTGATCCACAAAAATATGGATCCAGTGGTATTCCATCACACTCTTATTATTCTAGAGTATATAATGAAAGTATCAGAAAGATGATTCAGAGGATCTTTGTTTTCGTTTTCTCCTTCTTGCTGGTGCTTGTCACAAAGAAATGGAAAACCTTTGTTCAAAATCTTTTAGTGGGCTCTGACTTTTGCTGAAATTCTGGGTCTGTAGAGCAATGCTTCCTATATGCAGATGCTTCCAGAGATCACAGATGTTGTTTTTCTATTGCTTACTCTTGAAGTGAGGTGTCATTTGCTCATTTGTTTAATGTTTGTTTGTTTGTTTGTTTGTTTGATGTGCATTGACTTTTTGCAAAAAAATTTAACTGTAAAACTTCAAACTTATCTAGGTTGCCATTTCTTGTAGTTAGCAAGTGCAAAAACTTTAGCTGTATTTTTAATTTTTGCAGTCGTAATGATTCCCCACTTCAACACATAACACAGTTAATTTACTGAGTGTGACATAACTGCAAACTTCCTCCTGACTGGTGTCCTCCTCGTTAGAGACAAATAAGGCTCAATTACACAGTGCTTTATCACAAATACAGGTTTTCTGCCAGAAGTTGTTTCATTTTGGTCTCTGTATAGATGTGTGGGCGGAAGGATGTTGGCAGTATTGGGTTTTTTTATCATTTTCCCTTAAGGATTTACTTAGGATTGGTGAATGAACTGGAATTGCTTCATTGACATACACCTGACATGACTTTAGCAGGTTCCAATACAACCTGCTCAAGCAGCTCTACTAATACTTCATTTTGAATTATATATTTGTTTACTCATATTGATGTGTCACATATATCTTGATTATGTGTTACCGTGAATATAAAGATCATTGTGGTCAAAATTAGATACGCAGAGCAGCCTCTAAGGACCTGCTGTTTGCATCCAGAGCTTCTGTCAAGAGACAAGGACCCACCGGTCTTAGTCAAATATTGCAAAGATGCTACAATATCTGATTAGGATGCCCATTCCAACTCTTTTCAAGCCTCATCCCATCCATTTTTTCCCCCTGCTTTCATATCCCCATTTTTCTCTCCTAGTGGGTGTCCCATGCATTCACAGAATCCCAGGATCACTGAGGTTGAAAAAGCCCTCCCAGCCCATCCAGTCCAAGCTGTGCCCAGTCCCCACCTTGTCCCCAGCCCAGAGCTCTGAGTGCCACCTCCAGCCCTTCCTGGGACACCTCCAGGGATGGGCACTCCAAAGCTCCCTGGGCAGCCCCTGCCAAGGCCTGAGCACCCTTTCCATGGGGAAATTCCTGCTGCTGTCCACCCTGAGCCTCCCCTGGCCCAGCCTGAGGCCGTTCCCTCTCCTCCTGTCCCTGTTCCCTGGCAGCAGAGCCCGACCCCCCCCGGCTGTCCCCTCCTGTCAGGGAGCTGTGCAGAGCCACAAGGTCCCCCCTGAGCCTCCTTTGCTCCAGGCTGAGCCCCTTTCCAGCTCCCTCAGCCCTTCCTGGGGCTCCAGCCCCTTCCCAGCTCCCTTCCCTGCCCTGGACATGCTCCAGCCCCTCAGGGTCTCTCTGGCCATGAGTGCCCAGAACTGGACACAGCCCTGGAGGTCCCTCAGCAGGGCCAGCTCAGGGGACGGGCCCTGGGCCTTTGGGACACCCCATGGCTGGCACAGCCCAGGTGCCATTTGCCTTCTTGGCCATCTGGGCACATCCTGGCTCTGCCAGCCCCTCGTGTCCAGCCCCTGTCCCAGCACCCCCAGGCCTCTCCCACCAGCAGCTTTCCAGCCCCTCTGCCCCAGCCTGGAGCATCCATGGGGTTGGTGTGGCCCCAGGGCAGGACCCAGCACGTGTCCCTGCTGTCCCTCACACCGCTGGCCTCAGCCCATGGATCCAGCCTGTCCAGATCCCTCTGCAGAGCCTTCCTGCCCTCCAGCAGATCCACACTCCCACCCAGCTTGGTGTTGTCTGCAAACTGACTGAGGCTGCTCCCAGTCCTCTCATCCAGATCATCCATAAAGATACTGAACAGCACTGGGCCCAACTCTGAGCCTGGGGGACACCCCAGTGCCTGGCCCCGGCTGGATGTGGCAGCATTCCCCATTTCTGGGTCGGGCCATCAGCCAGTTTGTCATCCAGAGAAGATGCACCTGACCGAGCCGTGGGCTGCAGCTCCTCCAGGAGAACGCTGTGGGAGACAGTGTCCCAGGCTTTGTGGTGACACCCAGGTAAACACACCCACAGCCTCCAAATCACTCCTGCATGCGGTGTGTGTTTCATGTAATGAGTACTCGTGTTACCCAGCACATGGAGCATCCCCTGTCTCTTCTAGGATTTGCTTTTTGGAGACCTTGCTGGTAAATAGGAAGTGGTGACATCAAGGTGGAGTTTTCAAAGCATTAACACTGTGATTAAAGCAACCCACCATTCGGAGTGATTTGGAATAACCAGAAAGCCTTGAGTTTCTGGGTAGTTGTGTTTTCGGAAGGGTGGCCTGAGGGGTGGGGTTGTCTTTGCTTCCCATTTCTCTCCAGGCCCAGGGTGGATATGAATTAGTTTCAGCATCTTCTGTTCCCTCCAGGACAAACTTGGAGCTCACTCACCATGGCCCACGTTCTCATTCTCATTGCAGCAGAGGATAACTTCTCTTCTCTTACCCTGCACAGCTAAATCTAAACAGAACAGGGTGTTTTGATTCTCCCTTATAACCAGGGTTGTGGTAAAAGAGGCCCTTTTCACACTTGTGGGCTACATTTGAGGGGATGTTTTGCTTTTCTGATCTAGTCTCTCCTTTCCAAGCCCTTTTGATCTGCCTGTGCACTCAGACAAGACAATATCCTGCAAATACACCAAGCAATATAAAATACTTCTGCCGAAAATTACAAACCTTTCCCGGTTTTGCAAATGGATCTTACAATTCGCAGAGTATCAGAGGTAATTACAGAGTAACTATTTGTGAGGCTGCTGAATAACTGCACAGCTCGTGGCACAAAAAATAGCAGAGAGGTTGCATTTGAATGTCAAATTACGGCCTGACCTCAGATAAGCAAAATGAGGGCTAACTGATTCTATCAGTATGCATTGTACCTGTATGAAAGGAACAGCCTCCCTCTCTTAAATTTGGTTTTATTATCAAGTTTTATAAATCAGTGTCGATCCTTTGAAGTTAACAAAGTACCCAGTGGAAATCCCTGGTTTAATTTAAAGAATATTTATATTTGAAACCTTAAACAATTTCAAATGTAGCAAATAATGCACTGTTGCTACTTACAGTGGCAAGCAAAAAACTGAGTGCAGGGCTAGGTGGAATATCACTGATACAAGATTCATTTGGTCTTTTTTGCAGGCATGTCTCCATTTTCTGCAAATTTTAGGTAGTTGATTCAGAATCTGGTTCTGGGTTATATGAAATAATTTGAATGTCTTATGTGCAAATAAAAGAAAACTCCACAGAAAAAGAAAGTAAGTGAAAACAGGACCTAAGGAATATGGTGTATTTAATCTACATTTTCTGGCATGGTGTGTGTACCTATCAAAGAAATTTTACTCTTTTTTGTTTGGTCGGTTTGTTTTGATATTGTCAGCAACCTGAAAGTCAAGTCAGTCCCTTAGTCCCAAGTGATACACTTCATATATTGATTAAACTCAGGTGAGTGTGGCCTTCCTGAGTCGCCTCTTTACAGATGGAGCTGCTGAACTTTGGGAACCTCTTAACTCCAAATTCAGCTTTGAAGAGATGGATGATATTAAGCCACTTGTTAGATAAACTTGTGATTTTCTCTCAGTGAAGAAATAGAGTGTGACAAAGCTTTGCTCTTGCCTCATTCATCCTTCTGGAGCCCACAACAAAATAAACCCAGTGAGCTGCTGAAAGGACACTAAACTTCTCAAGTCCTCTATTATTTTTCTCCCTAAGAATGACTTAAGGAACAAACCTGAGAAATATGTTCCACATCTTTTCCTTTCCGCGCCCCTCCCACACACATACACACAGAGACTCACCACAATCTGTGCTCCTCTGGCGTGCTCCATGTGCCGAGAGAAATACAAATGGAATAATAACTAGGAGGCAGTGCTTGTTTCTTGTCCTAGGAGCTCGTATAGGAACCTTCCTGCTGTGTACTGATGTGTGGATTATCTATTTAGATAATCCACAATTTCTCATCCTTTAAAAATGCAATCCATTTCAATATGGAATCTAAACCTTCCTGGTGAACAATTCTGTCTGGGTTTTTAGTTTGGTTGTTTGAGTTTTATCCTAGCTCAGAAATAGCTTGTGCTCTGGTATTTTTTAACAGAAATGCTGGCTGGCAATCACTGCTGTCTCCCTGACAATTTTGGAGTGGGTTTCAGGCACTCAGCCTCTCTTGAATCAGATCATTACCCAACGCTGCAGACAAAAGAGCCCAGTATTTGCTGCACTATGTTATTTCTAGAGTTAAGCTCCAACATAAATAAAACCTCGGTTTCACAATAGCATCTGTGTATCTAAGGATTCTTTAAGTCAGATTTGTCAGTTTTATATGACAGAAAGATTGTTATAAACTGTGGCATTCTAGAGGTAAAGGATTGCCTAAAGAAAATAACAACATAAACACTAACAGGAGAAATAAACTTGTCCTGCAGGTGGATTATCTTAATAAAGTCATCAGATAAAACTTTGATAAAGTCATGGGAACTGGGTCTGTTAAAATACAACTTAATAAGTTTGAAATATAAGGGATGTAAACCAAGCGCTGTTGTTTTTATTAAGTCAGTGATTCAGATTTTTGGTTTGATTTCTTTGTTAGAACTAGGACTTCCTGTACTTCTAATTTAAAGTATTATGATTGTAGAAATTTCACTGAATCAGAGAAGCATGAAATAGCCATTTCCAAACCTTGTGGTGGTAATAATAATAATAATAATAATAATAATAATAATAATAATAATAATAATAATAATAATAATAATAATAATAATAATAATAANCTACTTTCTATTCAGGTACTTAATTTTAGTTAAAATTCAAGACAGCTAATGACTGTTTAAAAAGAATGTTGAAGTGATTTTGGATAATGTAATTACCTAAAGGAAAACTGGACTAAACTGGATTTCTTTGGGTTAAAGAAATTATAAAATTTCTTTTCAGGCACAATAATTCTCTTTATCTCAAAAACCATTGTATCAGTCAAGGGAAGACAGGGGGAAGTGTTTTAAGGAAATGTATGAAGTCTTTGTTTATGGGAGTTGAAAAGCTGCATTATATTTTGTTAGTTATGGCACAAGACCAAATATTATATCTATAAGCTGTAGTTACTCCTAGTAGGACTTACTGTGTGCAGTAACAGTGGTGACAACACTCAGTGCTTTGTAATACAAATTTCCTACAATACATCTCAGTCATGCAGGGCTTTTTCCATGAAGGAAGAAAAGTGTTGATCCCAATAACAAGTGGTACAACGTGGGGATGTAACCTCCAAAGGTTCAGGTTTGGAGACACTGAGTGGCTTGATGTTTGTGTGTTGGTTTGTTTGAATTGGACTTTGGTTGTCTGATCTGCCTCGTCATTTTGGTATCAAACTCTGCAGCCTTTCTAAACCCTTTCAATGGGTTACTCAGCAAGATGGGTATTTTAAGCTTTTAATGTGCCAGTAGAATCTTGAGAACTGGGGAGAAAAGCACAAGAGCTTTTTAGGAGCTTATAACCCTTGTAAACCTTTCAGTATGTATTTCTAAACTCAGGTGGATTGTCCATTATTTTTGGAAGTTTATTTATCAACCCAAACTAAGTTCCATGAGTTGTTTATTGGGTTTTTGGGTTGTTTTTTTTTTTTTT
>VXAC01000498.1:328780-391594 GCA_013399225.1 Rhipidura dahli
TTTTTTGTTGTTGTTGTTGTTTGTTTTTTTGCATTGAGTCTTCCTTTCCTTGGATCTGTCTAGATGATCCTTTCCATGTGTGTGTGCTCTGTGCTCATCTGGGTCTCACTGCTGGAGTTCAGAAATATTCTGTGCTTGTCTAGACACAGAGTGGTGTCCCCAGATGACCAGCTAAGTCCTTCTGTGCAGACATAGCTTGAAAAAGACTTTTATTTAACTAGACTAGTGGAAGTTTTCTGAATAGTTTTTAATCTTGCACCTCAAAGTGTTAAATTTTCAAACAAAGATGATGCTTCTCAGGTGACAGCCCTGACGATACTTTTTGTAATGCAAGATTCGAGGTAGGTCTTTTTAAACTGTGCATCACAATAAGTACAGGAGAGAAAGCTTTTAAAACTCTGATTAGTTCCTTAGAGGGTCTCTAACTTCACACATTTTTTTTATGATTTTGCATAAAATAACTGATTGGAAGTTAAGCAATCAGTCTTGCTGTCTAGACTCAGTCTCCCTTAAATCTACTGACTGAGAGGTTTATTGGGAAAAAAACCCAAACCAAACAAAAGCCCACACAGTAATTAAACTCAGTTTTGTGCCTGGTTTAGAAAGAACTGACTGTCAATTCATACAAATGAGGAGAAGTTCTGAATGTTGAATGCTAATCAGTGAACACCCAACAGATCAGTGAGACACCCAACAGCCTGAAGGGCAGCGACCATGCAGTCAAGGCAGCTTGGGATCAGTCTGGGTCCACTTCAATGCCTTCCTACTCCCAGTTCAAGGATTTGGGTCATTGCCAGCAGAGCTGGGTTTCAACCTGGACATCCTCTGTACATGTTTTACCACAGAGAATCTGCAGACATGAAACGTATGGCAACGAACAGATGGAACTGTTTCATCCTGACAGCGTTTCCAACCTGGGTTTGCTTAGTGAGGACTCATTAATGTGTGAATTGAATAGGTGTGCTCATGGTGAAGGAAAACACATAGCACAAAGGGGAATTGCACTGGGAACTTTGGGATGACAAATAATGCAGTCTGTTCAGGGTGGTGGGCTGTACAAGCTGCAGATACACCTCCCTCCCTCTGTCTTTCTCCCTTTCTCAACAACAAATTTCACCACTGTCACAGGAGCCCTAAAAGGCAGTGGATATCCCCTTGTTTGGAGATTTCCAAACCAGCTGGGTCTCTCTTGTGTTTAGTAAATTAATTTTTAAATGAATTCTCATCAAGTTTCTAATTATAATATCTTTAAATTTAATGTTTGTATTTCTGATGAAAGACAAACATTTTGGGGGCAGTCACAAGGGACATGAATAATTTCTTTAGAAGCTTATCTAATTAATAACATTTCTCTGTAATGTCTTTAAAATTTGAACTGCCATCATTTCATTAATTTAGATAAAAGTAAATCTTTAGTGTTTAAATATGACACTAGTGCTGAGAATTCTGATAAGCTGGAGATTCATTGTCTGTATTTTTATCAAATGAAGAGTAAAAAAAAGTGTAAAATGTTCGGCATTCATGATTTGCATTTTAGGATTTATTTGGTTTCAAATACATTCATATTTCATGGCATAAATGTTCACCCCACCTGTTAGTCAGAAAGATCATAAGATGCAAAGTGAACATAAATATTGTTCATAAAATATTTTGGTGGATGTTTCTTTTTCTTCTGTAATATGTTTCTTTCCATAATAAAACTTTTGACTCTTTAAGATGAAAAACATTTAGATTCTGATGTGTGGTGATCTTCCATATCCTAAACAGGAGGAATTTTAATATTTCAGAAATATAAAGCCTTTTACAGCACTGGCATATTTGAATTTGCATTTTTAAAATTTTTTTTTATACTATTTCAATGTCAGTAAAGCACTTGAAATGCGCACATTTAGATTTGCAGGTGGAGCCTCCCAAAGTATGGATGTGTTTAGCAAACAAGGAGAAAACAGGGCTGTGAGATATAGAGGATTTGATTAGGTCACAACACAATTAACCTTGGTGGGAACCACAAAAGCCACCGTGTATGTGGTGATTCCACCTTTATTCATCTCTGTCACTTGTAGGGCTGCCACCACTTGCTCCCTGTGCACTGTTGGGCCCTGATTTTCCTGTACTTTGTAGTCATTTGCTGTGAGAAGTGCACTGAATATTGAGTATTGTCATTGTTGATGATACAAACAAGGTTGAATTCCATGACTGGAAAATGATATTCCCTGAGAGATGGACTTTGAAACTAGGATTGAGTTACCTGTGGAGGTGTGCGTGGGCTATGGAACAGCTTATCAAACTCTTCAAATCAGCCAGTGACCTGTTTAAACTGAATTCAAAGGTTTGTTCTTTAGGGAAAAATAATCTAAAATATTTCTAAGTAGTGTCTAAGCAAATTAACTATGCTGAATTGAGGGAAAGGCACAGACAGCTGCTCTGAAAGGTACTCAAAGTAGATGCAAACTGTTGGTTTAGCTTTGCTTGCCTTACACCTCATTCTACTCTCCACAGTGATAAGCAATTTTATGCAAAACAGCTCTGTATTATAAATAATGAGTCGTTACTTCAGTGAACAAAGAAGTTCACAGGTCATGGTTTTGATCAGTGGTAGATGATCAAAGTGCTTTAATAGTCCCAATTACTGTCTAGTTTTGTCCATGTCAGTCTCCCACCCATCTTTTTCCCAATGTGGGTCAGCACTTTAGCCATGTTTGCAATGAAGAAGAAATAGATGTGCAGTCAGAACAATTAATGGAGTAAAATGTGCTGTTCTCTGCCAAAGATAAACAAAGGAATAAATCTCTGCTGTTTGCAGCCTTCCCTTTCCCGTGTATAATGGACTTTATCAATAAAACAATACAAACTTCATCAAAGAAAAATCTTACCAATTTAGACCAAGAAAGGTCTTCATTGAGCTAATCTCCAACAAATGCTGTTTGCAATAGGGATCTATTTATTCTTTTCAGCCACAAGGCCCTGGCCATCCTTCTTTATCTCATGCTCCAACTCCACGATCCGTTACAGATGAGGCAGCCCAATTAAGGAAGCGCAGGAGACAGGAAGAGTGCAGTGACTGTGCAAGCAGTGCTGGATTTAATTCCCAATTAAATATGCTTACCTTTGGTACTTTGATTTCTTTCCTCAGGGAACCACAGCCAGGTGTCCCGGGTGCCTGTTGCTATCAAAGTTCTCGATGTGAATGACAATGCCCCTGAGTTTGCATCAGAGCACGAAGCCTTTCTGTGCGAGAATGGGAAGCCTGGACAAGTGAGTATCCCAGGTTTTGTGTGGTGTGTGAGACTGGGCTGCAGTTTCTCCCTGTTCACCTTATGGCATCTTTATTCCCAAAATGTGTGCCCATGTGTTCATGCTAACAGCTCTTAGCATTAACTTAAGGTAAAACCATGATCATTTTCTGTGGGATGTCTCTTTATATATAAACAAACTTTTTTTTTTTTTTTCCTTATAGCATAATTTTAAATTAAAGGTGAGTACTTTGGGACAATATCATGAAAATATCCTGAGTGTCTTCAAGCTCCCAACATCACACTCTGTGTGGTGGAGCTCAGCACTTCATAAATTCACATGTGTTAATATGTGAGAGTGTAATCCAACCTGAATTCTAGTTCAGTTTTTGATCCCCACTGCAGCTGCTCCCAGGTATAATTTAGAAGAAACAGTTAAAACAATAAAGCCATTTCCCCTTGACTTTATCTCAGTTATTATTTCTATTCAGTTCTTACTTTTCTATGACAGTTAGGAAAAAAATAAGACAACAAACGAGACCTTGATGGAAAGTGAAATTGTAATTGTGTTTAAAGTATATAAAGAGGGTGTTGGAGAAGGGAAGTTTAAGTTTTCATTATGTTAAAAAAAAAAAAAAGTTATTTCTGACTTGATTTAATGAAAAAAAGCTTGGTGTAGGAACTCACACAACACTACCCAAGGTGAGGTAAACAGAAGCAGAATTTAAACTGTTTTTTAAACAGTTTAGTCTTTTTCAAAGAAAATGAAGCAGATTTTTTTAAAGGTATTCACTTTGAAGGACAAATGCACAGAAATAGGGAAGAATATCTCATATGCCACATAAATGAAGAGGTGAAGATTCAAGAATATGCACAGACATTTGGCAAGTAATGCAGTGTAAATGAGATGTAACTTTTGTCCAGCAAGAGAAACACTGGATGTTACAACAATTCAATGTTTTTAAACTTTGCAATTTATTTCTAGATTGTGACATTTTATTTAAATAAACAGCAGCTGACAGCATGACACGGCTTGTTAATCCAACTATTCCTGCGTCTCATGTGGGTGTTAGGCATTGAATTCACTGTTCTCCAAAGAAGGTTACCTGACAAGAGAGTTAGAAGTTATTTTCTTTTTAGTGGTATTAAATGACAACCTATACAGCAGTGTGTGACAAGCCACCTCTGCCGGGTTTGCATTGTTAGAGAGGATGATTTGACTTCCAGCACCCCTTTTTGTTTAGCAAAATGGTGTCAGAAATGTGTCATTCAAGGAATGAGACTTCTCTTTCTCTACTGAAGAGGAGATGTGCTCTTATGAGTAGCCAGTCATGTTACTGTTGGCATTTCAGTTCTTCTAGCTCAGAGTGGATTTCTGTTTAGCTCAGGGTGGATTTCAGATGCTGAGTAGTTACATTTTCCAGGATAGATTAAATCCTAATGACTATGCCTTTTATCAGGACTCAGTGAGCTTCCCTAAAGTCAGAAAGTGCTGTTGTACAGTGTTTTCTGACTGTATTTACCTAGGTATTCCTGTCAAATTTCAGGTGGCTTAAGAGAGGGTGAAAAACGTTCACATTTCATTTTTGGAATAAAACAATAAATGAGATGATTAACAGTCAGCAGGCAAAAGAGGCTTTTGTTTAAGCACTTAAAGAAAACTTTCATTAAAGCACAATATTCTTTACCTTACCATTACCTCTTACACTCTTGATCTGATGGCAGATGTCACTCTTGAGCATGAATCCTCCTGTGAACTTTACAGATGGTTATTAAATATTTGGCTGCCAGCATGGATGAGGTGGCACTGATCCTGCAATTTATTCTGTGTTTAAACAAATAACACTACTGGAACAGTAACCAGTCCTGAATAATCACCAAGGTTAGGTTCTGAATTGAAGTTGTCATTCAAAAATTATCAGCTCCTGCAAAGATTTTAGTAACTCCACTGCCTTATTGTATTTTCTTATGCTTATTTCTATATCCAAGTTTTGTAAGAAATCATGTTAATCAGTCAGGATGTAGAATTCAAGGAACTACATATATCTCAGCTATGAAATAGCTGATATGAGGAAGATCTTCTTCCTTATATAGTAGCAAAAGCCCAGTTTGGATGGTTGTCCAAAGCTTAAACTCAAATGATACATGTGCAGGAAAGGTGCAGTTGTCTTAAGGTATTCCAGTCTATTGACATTTCCAGTTCAATTTAAACCTAAGTTTAAATCAAGTTTGATTTACCATAAGGGAGATTCCATTTGAGCTGTTTGTAAAACCTTATGTGCAGCCACTAAGTACATTACACCATCCATTGCAGCTCACTTTCTAAGTGCTCTATTTTGGGTTCTGCTGCAATTACAGTAGCGAGTACAGCTGCTGGGGAGGTGACACAATGGATTAAAAACTGTTGATGTACAACGCTGCCAGATGCATTTTCCTTGCCTTCACCTGCCTCTAAGAGTAGAGGTACCACAGCTGATAGGAGAGGAAAGGGAAGGGGCAGGCAATACATTTGTCTATGTATGTATTTGTGTGTTCCTTGCACATTTTTACACATAACAGAAAGTTGCCAGAAATGTTTTTTGTCAGTTTTAGGAAAAAAAAGTACAAAACCAAAAAATCTGGATGTACTGTTACATTACCTCTTAAGTTAGCCACAAATCAGCTCTTGCTTTTTCAAATTATCCCTTTTTTTTGCATAATTCCAATTACTAAAGCCAGAACATTCATGGTTTGCTGGTTATAGCTGTGCTGTTGGTTGTTCTCCCGCACAGTAAAATTATTTTCCTGTACTCCTCGAACAAAACTTCTGCAATGTTGAGTAAGAAAAGTGCCTCACTCACTATTCCCCAGTCCACACTCAGACTTTTCCAGGGAAGTGCTGTTTGCTGGAAACAAAGCTACAGAATTTCCACCTGAGTAGTACAGACAGCAATATGCAAGAGCTGAAGGCAGCTTTAAACTGGAGCAATAGAAAACGGAGGACAGTGTTCCTCCACTCTCCTGGAATTTGTCTCTGTTTTATTCACTTCTCCTACTAGAATTGTTTTTCTTTCTAATGGGAGAAATCTTCAGGTAGATCTTTGCCTGAAGAGTCAAATGCAGGTTCTGGCAGTAAAGGGACAGCTCTAGCTGAAAAAGCAAAGTTGAAATTGCTCTATGGTGAGCCTACTCTTAAGGTATTGCGAGTCTGCAAAATAAGGCAGGAATAACCATGAACAGCAATGGGAGTGCAAAAGCTTTTCCAGGGTTGGAAGATCAGTTTTATTAAAACTAGGAAAGTTTTTACTAGTGATAAGGAGCCATTCTAAGTGAGGTTAACAAGTTCCATCACAGGAAAAGTCTTTTAAACAGATGTACTGAAATTGCACATGGATAATTATGATACATTGATAGTAACTCTGTTTTTCTATTTATCCTTGTGTATATTATTTCAGGCACATGTGGCTTTGTAGAACTGCAATACAAACCTACAAATTAGAAAGCCAAGTTGTCCTAGGGGACCATTTAGCTATTCAGTACAATCCAGAGCTGTCTGCTAAACAAAATATGCTGATTTGCCAAGTTTCTGCTAAATGTATGTACAGAATCAAATGCATGCATGAAGTATTAATACAACAAAGTTGGAATTCTACATGTAAGAATTTCAGAAATTTCAAGACTGAACAGCCAAAAGGTTATTAATTTTCACTGGGTATGCCATGAAAAAAAAAACAACAATGCTTGTTTTCTTTATGACAAGTTTTGATNGCAGCTTGGATTTGATGGCCTTAGAAGGCTTTTCCAGCCTTAATTATTCTGTAACTATGATTTTGTGATTCTCAACCGTGTTGTGAGCCACAATAACAAGTTGGAGAATTACTTCAGTAGTGTTCCATTGCGTGACCACACAACATGGAGCAGTAGAATACGCCCATCAGCACACCAATGAAAACTTGGAAATGAGAATTACTGGACTTTTCTCACCCCTATGGAGTAAAAGATGCCACAGTTTTATATCACTGCATATATATTGCATCTTTTGTTGTGGTTTTTTTTTTTTTAATTTTATTTTAAGAGCTTATTTTAATGCAAACGCACAAAGAAATAAGGTTGCTATGGGAACTCTAACTCTTAATTCCGTGATGCGTGTGTGTAACACAACAAATGTAGTATTGCACTGAGCCTGTTTTTTGCATATAATTTCTAGGGCATTTTCAGAGAAAGAAGGATTTTGTAAAGAATGAAGGGAATGGATGGAAAGGACTGAAATTCTCTAGGAGAATAGAAAGAATTCTATAGAGAATAGAGAGAATTCTATAGGAGAGTTAAGGATATAAGAAAGATCCAAAGCTGCTGGAGAGAATCCAAAGGAGGGACTTGGAGCTGGTTTTTATTTCTTGAAAATTTCCAGTCTGGATGATATTCTAAATTTATTTCATAGAATTTCTGTGAGATGAAAATCCCTATTACTGCTACTCTTGGCTATTGACTTCAGGTGTATTAATTGAAAACCTGGAGACTGTGAACTTTTGCAGTCAACTCCCTCACAAAACACTGGAAAGATTTAACATTTATGTACCAGCACAGACAAAACATTACAACAACCTGATAAACTGCACCTGTTATGTGCACTTGCCCTTCCAGTTTTCTCTGGGTCATTATCCTTTTTTCCTATTGCTTTCCCATTCTATCAGTATTTGAAAAATTGAGCAGCTATAAAGTATATCTGTCTAAATATATCTGTCTTGTTCAGGATCCCGGCCCAAATTGCACTTCCCTGTGATGATGAATTACTGGTACCTGCTCCAGCCCTGGGCACATCACACGTGGGAGCTTTAGTGCCTTTCACCCTGCAAAGAAAAAGATGACAATATTTCCCATCTGCAAATGGCTCTGTCTCTGCACTGGCACACACAGAAGCTGCTTAGATATTTTTCCACTGCTTATATTTTTCCCACTTCAGGATCCATTATTTAGCTATTTAATTGGAGACCTACTTCTTGAAGCAAAAACTGAGTTAGGCCTTTTTTCTGTCCATCTTTTCTAATACATTTGTTTGAAATCCTATCAAGGTTTCCACCTTGGTAGATGCAGTTATCAAAAAAAAAAAAAATCGATTTATGTGATATCTAAGCAATTAAAATTTTTTTCAGTAGATTTTTGATGATAATAATGATAAATCTGACCTATTCAGAATACAATTGGGCAAGGAATTAATTGTTTAAAATTTCTTCCTAAGTTGGGTTGACCTACAAATATCAGTACTTGTTGAAACTTTTTTTGTATACCTAATTTCAAATATTTATGTTTTGGTATTGAACTCTGTGGTTATCTAGTAAGATTTTGCTCTTTCTTTTACTTTTGAAGAACATAAATATGATTTTGACTGTTGTCATATATGTAGCACATACAGATTGATAGTCCTTGTGGTTAAACCAGAACAAAATGTTAGTTATTGGCATTTTCTTAGGGAAACATGAAAATTTAAAAATGAAAGTCTATTAATTTGGACAGCATCAAACCTGCTTCCATTTTTCACTCTACACTTTAAAACTAAAGTTTGTAGTGGTTCCTAATTTGAATTTAAGTGTCCAAGAAATTATTGGTGCATTGCAAATAAATACATGAGACAAACAATATTGGATTAAATGGATGTGGGAAGGGTCAATAATTCTAATTAAATTTCTTATAATCCTCATCTAGCATGAGCTAAGTAGCACTGAAAGTCAGATCTGAGGGTGGGATCTGGATCCATGGCTGGTTTTGTTTCTATTTCTCTGGAAAACCTTTGGAATCAAAAGCAAGTGCACCAAATATTAAAAAAAAAATCCCAACAAAACAAAAAAAAATCACAAACAAACCCAAAGAAAAAAAACAAAAACCACCTAAACCTCCTGGTTATTTTAAAATAGTGTTTCTTCCTTTCATAGTCCTGTGCAGCTTTGTATGATTTGAAGTTGATCAACTGCAGCACCTGTGTAATGTAGAAGGTAAAAATTGTAAATGGAGCTAAATCCACTTCAGACACTGCAGCTCATATAAACCATATGAGGTTCTCCATACAAAGTTATTTGATTATTCAAAGTTATCCAAACTACCCAAAACACTCTTCTCACCCAATTATCCTGCATGAATCTAGGAATCGTTAGTTAATAATGATGTTATTAAAAAGCAAACAATCGTATGTTCCTAGCACAGGAATAACTGAGGTTTTATTAGAATTAAGAGAAAAAAAATACAGACCTCAATTTTTTTTTAAATTTAGATTATTTCTCTTTTAAAATTTCACATCCCAATTAATTTTAAAAAATAATAATTGTCAATGAAATGAAATGTGGGGGAAGAAGCAAGGGTTAAAGATTTATTATAGATCCAGGTCCAGTGAGAAGCATGATCATATAAATGAAGAACTTCCATAGGCAATATAAGTGTTTCTGAAGCCAAATTTTTCTTTTTTTATTGAATAATAATTTATTACTTGTCTAAATCAGCAGCAGTTTCTGCTGGCCTCTCTTACCTGTCTCTCCTTATCCACTACCTCCTCATTCTGGAAAGGTTTTAAAAGGGGCAGATGCAGTTCCTTTTCCCAGGATTTTCAGTCTAAGGTCTATAAAAGCCTTCCAAAGTTATAAATTAGGCTTTTTTAATCTGGCATGGAGAGAAATGAAATATGTCCAATAAATACTTTTTTTTTTCAGCACTGTCTGTTTATCAGGAGTGTGAAAACTTAATGAGCCCATTTCTGTTGCAGGTAATTCAGATTGTCAGTGCTGTTGACAAGGACGATCCTAAAAATGGGCATTATTTTCTATACAGCCTTCTTCCTGAAATGGTCAATAATCCAAATTTCACCATCAAGAAAAATGAAGGTAAGTAGAAAAATATAGAATGTGTATCTCAGCAACTTAGTTTTGAATTGTTTTGTTGACTTCCAGTTATTTTACCAGTGTGTTCTTTGGGCAATTAAAATTTAAATAATCTGCTGCATGGTACCTTCATTATGTCTCTTAAGCTATTTCCAATAACTTTAAAGTAGATAAGAAAGTAAAATGAATACGGAATTTAGATCCAGAAGACAGCTCACTGGCTTAAATAAAATGAAAGGATGAATTTACTGCCTGTATTATTCCTATTAATTTGAAATTCCAGAGATATGGTGTAGGATGAAAATCTGAAACTATGTTGATAAATAAATGTTGATTCTCACATTGGCTGTTTATGGATGGGAACACAAAATTAAATATCCACTGTATCTCCCAAAGAAAGCCCCTTTTCAGCCTGTTGTGTGTATAAAGGTTCCAAAATATTTTGGGGAGGAACTTTTGCTAGAAAGAGAAATCCCTGAGGTCAGCAAAGCCCTGAAAGGCACTTTGAGTCATTGTGCTTTGGAAGGGCAAAATGTCATTTTGCAGGGCTGTAGAAGGGGACACTCAGGTGTGATGGAAAAAAGAGACCCATTTAATATTGTTGAGCAATAAATTTATACTGATCCTTTTCTTTGGCACACAGATCTGTTTGAAGGTCAGGTGAGAGAAAGAGCTCGGACTGATCCCAAGAATTCTATAAATAGCGCTCGATGTGTGTGTACTTACTTGAACATTCAGCAAAGTTGTTCTATCTTGGCTTTTTTTAATAAAGCACACCCTGCCAGGAATTCTAGTTAAATTCAGTCTCTTATTTGAAATTGTGAGAAAGTAAAGCCCTGTTTAGTCCATTGCTGGTAGGAAGATGTGTGCGTCAGCTGTATGTGCAGGAGTGTAAAAGCAATACATGAAATGTCAATTCAAGAGAAAATGCTGTTTGCATTTTTTATTCTATCTGTTCCAACCTAGAAGCATGATGGCACTGTTTTGCTAAATGATACTGCACCTAAATTCTTAAACCTGCTTCAATAAATCCTGTATTTTCCTTTTCTTTAGATATGTTTTGCTCCTCTAGCATTCACAAAGTGTGTTTCTGCTTATATCTCTATTTTCTTGTAGTAAATGAGTCTCTGTGTGTTTTCTGGAGAAGATAAAACAACCCTCTTCAAAATGCATTTCATAATCATCAGCAGTGTAACACAAATTGAATTAAGCATCCTAAATGTGAGGTGGTTTGCTTGGCACAGCATGACAAAGTAAAAAAGATCTTAGCATTTCTCTTCATGTTTAAATACTAAGCTCACATCTCTAATTACCCTTGTCCTTCCAATCTGTTACCTATTTAAGACCCGCTCCTGCTCCTACTCACAGACAATGGCAAAATGAGTCCTGAACTGAGTGAGAGTGAGGAAACTTTCTATGTAACAAGGTTGAGAAAAATAAGTCCAATTTTGTTACAGCATTGCCACTTCATTGTATGCAATTTTTAATGTGTTTGAATCAGTTAAATGTGAAAATCATCTTAAAACAACCACCTGAAATCTCTTGAAATTAAAAATCTGCTTGAAGAGACTTTTCTGATTTAATTCTTCAGTATCCAATAAATTCCAACTATGCATGCCATCCTTGTCTATCAGGATTGCTCAGTCAGGGGTGCAGTGCATGGCTGATGTTAGAACATGATCTCCCACAGGAAGCAAATACTCCTGTCAGAACCAAACTCAGGGTATAATTCGGTTGAGGTGAGTTTTTATGTCCTTTGAACATCATAGATCTTCAGCAAGTCTTTATTTAGTTATGCCACTTAAACAATGAACTTGACCATGACTTTGTCTTGAATATATCTGCCAGATAAGCATGAATGACTCTTTCTGTTGAAAAACATCAGTATGTCTAAAAAACTTGAATTCATAAGTTAAATTCCTCCTTTTTTTTCCTATTACTGAGTGTCTGGGCTGTCCATAACCAAGTAGGTGTGGTCTGGGACTGTAAGGAAATGCCTGTAACAAGCCCTCCTCTCCTTTCTGGAGATCAGATCAATGCTCAACACAGTAAAGCTTGGAACAGAAAAATATTTCCTCACACTGGTGGCCAAAATCCTTGACATCTTCCTGACTGTGTCCTCGGCCTCATTTTTCTCTCAGAGTCTTGGCCCTGCCAAATTAATTCTTCAAGGCAGCAGAAACTTGATGGCTGCTGAAGAAATGCTGTCCTCTTGCAGGTAGTGTACTGGGACTGCATTTTCTCAGGAAGCCTGCTGTACAAACCCAATTTTTACTTCCTAGAATTAGCACATTTTTTTATTTAAATATTTTTTTTTTATCGCTTGCCTTTCTTCAAAGTTCTCTCAAGGGCAGAGGTAAACTGTCGCTGTTGCAACGCGGACCCATAGAAAAACCACACGAAGTCCAGGCTCAAGTAGAAATGGCTGCAAGGCTGGTTTAATGGTTTTTTTCCCAATGTTTTTATATGTTAGTTCACAAAAAGTGAATTAAATGGCATAAAGTAATTGGTTGTCTGGCCATCCACCCCTCGAGGTGATTGGCCTAACTCTAACACGTCCATTACCTAGTGTTTTTCTAGTTGAAGCCACAACAATCCAGGAAAAACAAGTCACAAGTGTGGATATTTGATAAATTGGTAACTGTTTTAGTTAGCTTGCATGGGAAAGAGAGAGTTCTCACAAAATGCTAGAGAGCTGAAGAAATTCACTACTGAAGCCCTTTCAGCAGCTGCAATGAGCAAGAGTACCTCGCCTCAAGAAAGGATATTGCCCTTTTGGGTTCTCTCGTGCTTCAGGTAACTGTGGCATTTGGCCACCATGTAATGATGACATGGAATGTGGTGACTTTGGTGTGCAAACAGTGCAGTTTGGCATCTGCCAGGAAAAAAAAAGCTGCCATGTCCTCTTTCTGTCCCTCATGCTACAGAGTACACAAGATGGCTACGATTTGGAATGTTCCCTTCCTGTGGAACAGAAGCCCAACCATTAATCAATTTAGTTTGTAGCACACAGACCGATTCTCTTGCTCAGACCTTCCAGATCACCCTAAGGCAAGTTCCCATGATAGTCAATAATTAACTGTGCTGCTGACATGCACTGCAAATATTGTGATTGGCCAAGTTGTTATTGAGAAATGTGTTTGACTAAGTGGCACAATAGGTGTCTTCATCAGGAACCACACAAAACAACCCCAAAACACTTCTCAGAAGATTTTATTACCTATATAGAGGTTGTGCTGCACTCAGAATCTGTGCCTTGTAATGATGCCCTGGTGTTCTTTATTTGCTTGGTTTGTTGAATTCCCATATTTACAATCCCTACTGTAGAGAAGATACCCAGAACTGTAGAGGCTGTGGTGCCTTTCTGATGAAAATAATGTAAAAAATGTAAATTTAAACTGCTCAGCTGTCTATTACTGAGTGGGGTTTGGAGGTTTTTGTGCCTAGGATTCATGGGCAGTGAGCAATAATCCAAAGCAAGGCAATCCTCCTCCCTTCAAGCTGTAATCAAGGCACACTGATCACTTGGATTGCCAGGTGCAAAAACCTTTATCCCCTCTCGAGAGAAATAATGGAGTTATATAACAAAAATATAAGAAGTTAATGCTACACAAAAATCATGTCATGTTTTAGTCCTGTGACTAAACCTGTGAATCTGTGACATAACAAGTCCCTGACTACACAGACTCCTGACTGAATCTCTGGGCACTTTTCACGTGCCTTTGTGCTGGGTTTTCTGCATAGGAGCAGAAGCGGGCAAAAAAAAAGAAAACCCATGTTTTGTGTGGTGTGTCTGAGAAACTTTAAACCAGAAAAACCTCGAATTTCAGATGAAAATATCTGATGTTTAGACAAGTGTTGGTACACTCTCGCAATGTGTTATAGACTGACTGGAATTAACCCTTCCAAAAAAAATTCAGGCTCACAATAAATGACAAAAAACTGACAGGAATGTAGAAACTGATGGGGATTTCATACTGTTGTGGCATCAGAAAACTGAAATGAGACCTCTGGAAATGGAATTAGAATTTGTTGAGAGCCTTTATTTCAGGTGAGTGGTCCTCACAGAGCATTACCCAAAATCCAGTGCTAGTACATGGGTCTTCTCCTGCATCCCAAACAACACCCTCACAGCAGTACCTGTTTTCAGCATCTAAAGGTTTCCTTAGATTGTTCAAGTGAGAGCAGACTTCTGTGATAGGAATATTTTCACACATGCAAATATTTTGATACAGTGCCAATGCAATTTTTATTGTCAGAAACTACCAACCACGTCTTTGCCATAAAGAGACCTCAAGTTTTTCCCATGTGAAGTTTCCATTGCTCTTCCACTTTCCTGACGCCAGATTCTGTTTCCTAAGGGAACTAACCCTGAATCAAACGTTCCACGCTGCCTTTGGATTCAATAATTCTTCTGACAGGAGAAATGGTGCATCTTTCCTGGATAATTGGGATATTCCATCACTCTAAAAGGGCTCATGTAGCAGAGCAGCTCTGGCCATGGCAGGGCTTACCTTTGGGTTAAGAACCTTACTGGCATGAGCTCATAGTCCTGCAGAAATCCAAATGCCTGATATGGCTTGTAGTAAGCTAATTATCAGTAATCAGCCTCCTCTCTCCCCCAAACATTCAATGTCCATCTGGCAAGTTGAGCTCTGAATTTGGTCCTGATTCTAGTGAATGCATAGTAAAGAGGCTTTTTTTTTTTAATTGAAGAATTATATATCCTCTTAAATGATGAAGTGTTCTGTTGGTTCTCTCCAACTAACTTAATATTTATCCTCAGCCACACTTAGTCTGTTCCACCTGTGATACACATAAGCTCCAAGAGTGATCATGTTAAAATGTCCATTTCTTTTGTTCTTTCCCTCAAGTTAAATCTTGCTTATGTCCTCCTTGTGCTGCCTTGGAAGTGTGGGTACTGTGTTGTTTATTTTAAAGGAAATGGCCTCGTGTAATCACTTCAATCACTGGCTTGCATCCCTTTGTATACTATTGATTATTTTATATTTCATCACCTCTTTACTATTAAAAACCAAATATTTCTAAACTATTTCACAATAGCCGAGGAAAACAATTGCATGCAAACTCTCTTAGATATCCCAAATAGTAAAAACAAATTATTAGCCCTTTTTATTTTTTTTTTAATGAAAGTACTTCTGTGTCACTGTAGTTTCAATACAATAAAACCTGGATATTCCCCCATCTTTTCTTCATGAAAGTATTTTTAGCAGCATCTGTCAAATACTTACCTGGAGGGTGAGTCTTTTGTTCCCACCAGAGTAACTCTCATGTGTTAAAATAAGTCTTTCCCTGAAACAGTTTTCTTGTGGCATTTCTGGATAAGTCTCTCTGCCATTGTCTCAGCTGCCAGCTAAAGCTCCTTCTGTGGTTTTGATTGACTTTTCTCTCCAAATATATCCCTCAGAGAGCTCCAAGGTGACTCCTCTGTTTCACTGCCCTCCTTCCACTTTGCCCAATTTCAAAGTTAACCCCCTGACCCCAAGTACAAATTGCCAGAGCAAGGACATCATTAAACCCATCATTGCTGGGTGCATGTGCAGTGAACATCCAGAATAACAGCACCCAAATGGTCCCTTGCATGTGAGCAGCACATCCTCACACATTGCTGCACTTTCAGGCAATTTTGGGCAACTTTGTGGCCCAACTGCCACGTGCCAGAGGCTGTTCCACAATGGCACTGCTCGAGGGAAAGCATATGCTTATGTGTTTCTGATGTGTTTAATTATCGTCCTCATTTCTTTTATACATCAGTAATTAGACTTTCAAACTCCAAGACATACCAATTCACACCCTTGTTAGTGGTTTTCCTGAAATTAAGTGATGTGCTCAGTCTTGCATCTTATAAGTTATTATTTTTCTACCATCTGTCTCAATATTAGTGGTTTGGAATAACATCCAGAGGACATAAAGGAATATGAGGCATAATCTGAGAGAGAGCATTGATCAACATCTCTTTTAATAGGCATGGTTTTGTCACCAGAAATCACAAGGAATACTTGCATAACAAGGTGCAAGCAGTGTGAAAGGAGCAGAGTTAAAAATAAAGCATTCTAATGTATTAAAAAAAAAAAAACCAAACACAAAGCACCCTATTATCTGGTGCTTGGATGTCAGGATCTGCCATCCACAGGCACTCCTCTTGTTTCTCCAGGAGTGTTCATGGTGTGAAAAATGTGTTATAAATATCATACTATCAATCTTTTCCTCAGCATGGCATTTAAACTGGAGTTGTTTAAATAGCAAAGTTCAACATTTTTATAACCTGTACATGCCAGAAGAACCTCATTTTATTGATTTTTTAATGAATAATAGAGTTAATAATGAAATTGCAAATACAAAATTATTGAAATATTTCCTTCATAGTGTGGTTGAAAGATTTTGTTCAATAAGTTGTTTTTTGCTTATATTTGAAATTGTAAGTTATAGAAATTAAAACAAAGCATACAGATGTTATTTTGCTGACTAGGAAGGTCTAATATTATGAAAACAAATCTTGTGATAATTAAGGTAACTAAGCTCTATGAAATATTGTCATTCTATAGATTTAGAGTAATCTGGTTTTTTTTTTCCCCCTCCAGAAAATTCTTAATTATATTTTGGATGTATATTTGCTTTTCTCAGCTAAAAACAAAATGTGTTTTTTACAGGCCTGAAGGACCACATTGTACTGTCAGGCTGCAAGTTATCCTAAACTGCTGAGCCCCTTTTTAAAAATTATCTCTCTTGTGTGCCTTGTTTTGCTGCTGGAAATTGTGTCAGGATCGTGGCGGGGCTGGGTGGGGACTGGGGGACACTGTGCTGCCACACCTCTGTCACTGTGGCAGCAGGCATGGAGAGGAAGGACTGATTCAAGCTGCCATCAAAAAGTGATGTTCAGCCAGTGCAAACAGCTTTGCTGGAGCAGTGGTTGTGCATTGAGTGGCAAGTGGCAAGTCCCTGAAATAATTCATTTTTATACCAGAGGAAAGGCAGTTCCCTGTTTATTGTGCTCAGGTTCCTTTACCCTTGGTCCTTAGACAATTCACCTGCTTGAAACGGCTTTGGATCAGAAACTATGTTAGATCATCCTCTGTGAGAAAAGTAATCAATTTCCTTATTTATATATCTGGCAATTCTAAGGTGTAATGTCATCCTGTGCAGCAACAGACTGTGCCTAAGAACTCAAAGAGAGGAGCCCTTACTCAGTGACAAAGTGATGAGCTACATGAGGAGGAAATCAGACTTGGTCAAATTTCAAGTTAATGATAGCATTCCCAAGGGATGCCAGTACATTCCAGTAATGCTCAGGAGTTCTGTCTTGCCAGGCACTGGATGCATTCCCATTTTCACTGTATGATTTCACACTGCAGTTGAAGAGATATATCTGACTCCTTTCTACTATTCCTAGCAAGGCTACACTTTTCCATGGCCCAGCAGTGTTAGTCCCATCCAGCTGAGAATGCTGGTGATGATATTCTCAGTTTGTATCTCTCTGCTGATAACTTTATGCTTCCTTTCCCACTTCTTTCTTATCATCACTATCAGCTGTGTTCTGTTCTTCCCTGAAGTTCTGTTTTTCCTTGATGTTGAATATCAGTTGAGTGAGATTTGAAACAACTTCCCTGGCAGGGGTGGCTGTGGTGCTGTTTTCTGAAGTGATTGCATTAATGTGGATGGGAAGCCAGCATTTTTCCACTCCAGTCCTTTGTGTTCCACTTTCTTCACTGACACCTGCTTCTGCTGTCCTTCCCAGCTTTCTTCTTGCATGCAGATCACTGCTCTTTCCAGACTCCTTTCTGATTAGAGCCACACCACAGGTGAAGTCTCAGTGCAGCTCTTCTGCAAACACTTTTTAGCCCTGTCTGGATGATTTAAGCTTCTTACAATGGTTATGTGCTTTTCACCACTTGGATAGGCTAAAAATGTGACTCCTTCTTGGGGCACACAGCTGAAACAGAGAACAGGATCAGCTCTTCGGAGGCTAACTCTGCTGCAGCTCCTCCACCCTGTGACCCTTCTGTCTGTTCTGCCCATCTGAATCCTTATTCACTCCTCTCCTGTATTCAGGATGCAGGACTCCAGACAGATTCCCTCTCTCCTCCGCCCTAAGCCAGAGGTGATCCATCAAGTCTTCACTGGACTGGACAGGCCAACCTGATGGATGAACCAGCAAGGAGGGGGCCATCTGGTAAGCTGATTGTCCTCTTCCAGGCATCTCCAGCTCCTCTTCAGCTCTGCTGTGCTCCCCAGCACGTCTGTACTTTTTATAGTTTTGCACTGGCAAAGTGTTTCCTGGGAGCTTCTGTTCCAAATGCTGTTTAACCTTTCTGTCCTGTTTCAGTTTAGCTCTGCAGTGACAACTTCTTTCCAAGCCTCCCAAATGCAAACTTTCAGACAGCTACAGAGGAGTTGTCTCTGCACAGTGGAAAATCAGACTAATTCCCACAGCATCCCATCCTTTCAGAGACTGCCTTTTTTTTGGTCATTTGAATCAAGCACAATTACACAGTTATTGCAGAGCATTAATGGAAACCTGACCCAGCCCCAAACAGCACTCGGTGGGAGTGATGAGACCCAGGCTAATCCCAAACACACGCAGCCTGCCATTATGCATACATGACTAAAGAGACTTTTACTTCACTCGTTCTTAATTTATTATTTGTGCTGCTAGCAACAGAATGTTGCCAAGGCGTCAATTATGTTTCATTTTATAAATCAAACTAATTGAGAACCAGATGCAATTTGAGTGAAAAAGATCTGAGGTCAGTGTTGTGCACCATATGCACGACAGTGCTTACTCATGATGAGGGAATGGATTGGACAGCTGTGAATTTTCCTGCTGTAGGAGTTTCATCAAGCTCACTAGTGTAATGCCCTTAGCTCTCTTTTTCCAGTTTATTGCATTAACTTCATAATAAAACTAAAGAAGAGTGAGCAAGGGATAAAAGGTTGTGAAAATAAACCAGGAGAGCAAAAGAATTTGGTTGGTAAATTATCATGAAAATCTGTCTGGTTTAGTAATAACATGGAATATGGATGTAAGAAATAGCAGAGAAGAACAAATTGGATCTTCCATGTGGCAATTTCCGACACATAATGGAAAAGTAGACATTAAATCAGGGCCTTGAGATTGAACTGCTTAGCAGGCAGAAAAGTGTTGCTCTTAACCGAGAGCAAAACTTCTGCACTAACAACAGTAAGATCTGCAGTGGCTCCTTGGAATTTTTCACCGGGCAGGGTCTGAGCCCAGGGAGCTCCCCCTGCACAGGAGGCACAACTCCTGCCCTGGGCAGGGGCCAGCCCTGAGCAGATTGTCCAGAGAGGCCGGGCAGTCTCCTCCCTGGGGATATTGCAGAGCCCCATGGACACACTGCTGTGCCCTGTGCTCTGGGATGGCCCTGCTGGAGCAGGGAGGTGGCACCAGAGGAGCCCCTGGGGCCCCTCCAGCCTCACCCACCCTGGGGCTCTGTCAAACATTCCTCCACCAGCCTTTAATCAAAGGTTCCCTAGGTGCTCTAAACACATAACTCCTTAAAAACTCACAGCACCCATGACTGTGATATTCTAGGACTTTGGAAGTATTTCATGGTAGTATTTCTAGTTAAGTGAATATATATAATATTTGTAGATAAATTTCCAGATTTTTAATCAGCTACCTTCTAAAAGAGTTAAGAGATTTCTAAGTACCGCTTCTGGCTTGGTGGATACATCTAAATCCTCCAGGTTCTCTGCAAGAAGCAATTTCTGTCGTGGAAATGTGCATGGACAATGCACTGGCTATGTTTGATTTCCTGGAGATAGGTTTAATTCACTGAGTAGGAGGAACAATATCCTGAGGCCAAAGGTTCAGGTAGAGCCTCTGCCCCATCACCACCTCAATATATTACCCAGCAGAGTCATTTTACATCTAAGAAGTTCCTTTGTGTTCACCTCATGGTTGACTTTTGTTTTGTTTTGACTATTCGGATTTTCACCCTAAGTGCCTGATTGGTAAATGTGGCACAAGATTGTTTTTCTTTGTTTTTTGGGTTTTCTTTGTTTGGGTTTTTTAGGTTGGTTGGGTTTTTTTGTGGGATTTTGTTGTTGGTGGTGTTTTTTTTGTTTTGGTTTGTTTCTTTGGTTTTTTACTTTTTAAATTTATTGGTTGCTCTCATTATGGAATATCTCTTTGTTTTGTCATATCCTAAATAGAGACTCTTGAGGAGGAATTAATTTATTGGTTGCTCTAATTGCACTTTTGTCATTTAATGAGAAACTAGATCGAAATCTCATTTTAAACTTTCAGTTGCACTAGAGATTAAAAGACCACCAACACTCTTCTCCTAGAGGAATACTCTAAACAGGCTAAAACTGAAAACTATTTAAGCAGGAATCATCACATATTTTTTAATTTTTCCCTTGATTAGGAAAAATCTGCTTTTGTCATTCTATCAGACTATTTGCACGTGGATCCTCCTTTGAAAATAGAAGGGATTAATTTTTCACACTTAGCCTTAAGGCTTATCTGATTATCTACCACACAACAGACATTATAATGTGAGTTTAAAAGGCTAAGATCATGTTCCAATTTGCATCCTGTTTTGAACCAATTCCACAAGTGTTTTACACAAGGAAGGAATTACTGTTGGAATCACAGGCATTGTTCCTCCAGGGTGACCACGACATTGATTGTTATGTGAATTCCGTGTCTCTGCATTCTCCTGAACCTCTCTGGTGTGCTCAAATAAGTTTATATTTTATGTTTTACATACCCTTTTATTTCCTTTACTCATTTGGAGGAGGTGACTGGTTGAGAAGAGGTTGTATTTCTCTGTCACAGCAAATATAGCAGTGACACACTGAAGGAAACATAAAATTTTTAATGATTTTTTCATTACAGCTTCTGACATCAAGCTTTAGAGAATAAGGGAGACAAAACTTTCTTTTTAGTTGGTTGGGGGGTTTTGTACCACTTAGGTTATTTTCCCATCAACTCCTGGTTTTGTAATTTTTATGGGTGATCTTGTTGTAAAATATGTCACTTTGTTGGTCTTCGTTTAATTCTGTCTAATTAGGATGTACTTTATTTGGCAAGCAGCCAGCAATTAGTGATATATTTATGTAATTATTAGCATGTAATATTTATACAATAAATCCGCCTAGAAGGCAATTCATTTGGAGGGCAGGGAAGAGGGAGAATACATGATCTGACTGAACACAGAGATCTCACACACTGAGCCAAATGCAGCAAAGAAATGAAATGCGTCGGTTGACCTGTCTAGTCTGGGGAGAGAGTTTGCATATCCTAAAATGATAGGATGTGCACACTTGGTAATCAGCACTGATTAGAGAGGGAGTGAAGATGGGCCCCTGTTTGAAGTGAGATAATAAGGCAGCTTGTTAGGGAGAGATAAATAGAACTTGAAGAAAAGGACCAGATGTCTGCTTGATGGCGCTGGAGAGGAAGAGCTCGTGGGGTCCTCCGAAGGTAACTGATGGAGCCGATTACAGGAATCAGGAAAGCAGTGGGAGCTGTCTGCCCCTGTTCAGAGAGCAAAGGCAGAGCCCCCAGCCTGGTCTAAGTAACTCTGGGCTCAAACTAGCAAACTTCACTCGGGCTGTAGGCTCAGAACTGTGTGCATCCTTAAACAGCAATGGTAAATCTGTAGTTTTGGGATTTTTCGTACATCTGACTCTACTCTGAGTGCTAAATCAGGAATGGAGTCCTCTTGGTGGAGTTTTGAATAGAGTTTGATGTTGAAGTCTTAAACCTTACAAGGAGCATGAACAGTAATCTCTGAATGCTGATGAAAGTTCTCTCCTCTGTTCTAAGAATGTTGGGCTGGCTTGAACAAGAACACTGAATTTTTTCTTCTCTTCAATGGCATAACAATTTCACACTGCTTTCGTAAACACATATAAAACTTTTTGGCTTTCTTTGTGCTGTGTTACGGAATTCTCATTCAGTCTAACCTAAAACTGAAGCTCAAATCTAGGTGACTGGAAATAATAAAAAATAAAATAAAATTAATTCATGTAGCCTTTTCCAGTTTGTTGCTCCCTAACCTTGCTTAGCTCTGTCCTGTCACTTTCTATAATGTTTTCATCCATTATATGTGACCCTCCTGTAAACTATGCAGTGTTCCCCCAACAAAGATTAAGACCTTGTGATCTCAGAGCACTCTACAGGAGTGATGGATTTTTGATTGAGGAATTGTTCTGGAGTTTGGAACACTTTTTTTTTAGCTTGGCTATGGGTTTCCTGTATGAATTTGGACATATCATTTAATCACCAAGCTCCCATTGTGTCATGCAAACACTGCAGTGCTGTGAGCCGTTCCCTAGGGGCTGACAAAGGCTGAGAGTTTCAGGAGTGCTCTGAGGGGTATTTTGGATTCTTCTGAAAATCCCAGACAGGAAACGTGAGGAATTTGCTTGTCAGGGGAGGAGATGGTGAAGCCCAGTGTGGTGGCAGCTGCACCTGAGGCACTGTGGTATCTTTGATACAAGCAGCAAAGCTAAATATACAGGGAGGTAGTTTAGACTCAGTTCTACACCTGGCATCTCCTTCTGTATCATCTTTATCTAGTCCACATTGTTACAGTTTATTTTTACTCATATTTTCTATTTTTAAATGAGAAAAAAATATAACAAATTGTCTTTCTCTTATATTGTGCCTTTCTTCTGCTAGCAGGCAAGATCAAAAAGTGTAGTTGCTAAAACCTTTCTAGAGTTCTAATACAGTCTGTCTAGCAGAACCACTTGCTTCAAAAATTTATAAATAGAACTTAGCTTTTTCTAAACTAAAATTATTTTTCATCAATCTTTTTTCTTTTCTTTTCTTTTTTTTTTTTTTTCCAGTAAGGAAACATAACTTTCTCAAAGTATCTGCTGGTTTTTTTTCTGCTCACCTTTTTGACTTTATATGTTTTTTCTTCATGATCACAGAGGTGTTTTTGGCATACTGAGATGTATTTTCCACTGCCAGTAGAATCCCTACCTCTTCTAATACTTTTATGTGATCGTGCTTTGTATTTTTATTGCAGCTTCTGCCTCAATTCTTCACTTGTACTTTATCAGACTCTTCATCACAGATTGGAAGATAACAAGGAACCATTTTCAAGGTGTTCTCTCGGTTTTGTTTTGCTGCAGTTATATTTTGATTGTGAATACAAATGTTTTACTACTTTTAGAACTCTCATCTTTCAAAAGCCACCTGGATGAGGTCCTGGGCTCTGAGCAGCTGTGGTGAGAAGGGGTTGGACCTGGTGACCTCTGGAGGTCCCTTCCAACCTCACTCATCCAGTGGTTCCATGAGAACTCTAAACAATTTCTGAACTGGTACTGTAGTTTTCATAAATTTACCCATTTAGGCATTGACTCTGTAGTATCTCTGTAGAGGTAAGGCAGAATTCAAGTGCTGACATCTTTCCCTGGCTCCTCCTTTCCAAGTTCTGTGTTGTGTCACACAATGTACAGAGCAAAGTTGGGGTCCTGCAGTACATCCTGGGCTTGCAATCTAAATTCAGATGCATGTGTGTTCCTGCTTTAGTTCTCCATAATCGAGCTGTGTATCCCAGTCTGGAACTTGTGGCTATTCCAGGTTTTTTCCATGTAGTGTTTGCATGCTGTGCAGAAACATTCCAAAGAGTATCTGGGATGTTCCACTTGAAAATGTTACACAATCTCTTCCACTCTGTAGACGGGTAATTGTATTTTAGACTTACTGAGATTCCTTCTCTGGATGCCTTTTGCTCTTCCCTGCATTTCCAGAGGCCATCAGTTTTCCCCATGGGAGTCACATCCTCAGTGAGAGGTGTGCATGTAATAAGGCTTCGTGTGAATCCTCTGGGTGTGAGACAGAGGTATAAATTACGGCCACTAATGGCCTGATGATAACAAATTGTTATTGTTATATGTAATCTGCATATCAGAATGTCTTTCCAAAGTCATTATCATGCTGCCTGTGTGCCCAGGGGCAATGTTACACCATAGCATTTCAGTCTTTCAAATTACAAAAAGCTAATATAACTCTTGATGACATTTACAAAAATGTATAATGGCACTCCTTTCAGGGCTCTCACAGAAATTATTCTCAGGGAACTTCAAGGGAGTTCTGCGTGTATGAGAACTGCAAGATCTGGCACTTTTTACAATCAAAGTCACATTTTTTTCTTCAGTGGCACCAGCTCAAGAAAATGTTAAGTCAGAATTGTTATTAATTTATTTTCTGACTTAAAATGCCCCAGCCAACATAAGCTGTATTTAACTTCCAATGCTCTTTGGCAGAGAGTACACATTCTAAATTTCTTTTCATAGGAAGTTGTTATGTCAGAGTTATAAACCTCTGAAAATTGGCATTTTGTAATGGAAGTGCTGACAAGACCTTTATTACACCAGTACAAATAGGCAGCATTCCAATAAATGCTGGTTTTATAGTCTGCTGGTTGCTTTCTGCTACCGTATTTCAAAGTGAACATTATGTAAAAAGTAAGTGGCATAACAGAAATACACTGGTAGGGCTGGAATTTGGCTCTTATTGTTACAACAAGACTTCATTATGGCTGAAAGGTCTGATTACAGATTTAGTTTTTGAGGTCTGGTAAATGATTTACTGGTAAATTGTTTTAAATCATTCCCAAGAGCCTGGGTACATTGAGCACAGAACTGGAATGGAAAAGGTGATTATCAGGGCGTGGAGGAGTGGATGGTAAACTACTTAAATGGCAAGAACACATCACATGTAAGATCCTACTTGAGTTTTATGTTTCTTACTGCGATATTCACAGTTTACGTTGTAGAAAAAAAGATTCACTTCAAACTTCTGTGATTGTCTTCAAAGTCATGAAGTCTGTGAGCTTTTCCCAACCAAGAAGTCACTGATGTAAGAATTGGAGGATGTGTGTGAAGTGAGGAAGGTGAAGAACATGGGAGGGAATTCTTGGAACTTTTCCATCACCTTCCAGAAGTGCTCTGAATTTCATTGAACCTGACTGAGATTTAGCTCTACACAGCAGAGAACACGCAGTCAGTGTGATGTTAAAAGCTGTACCTGTCACTGTGGCCTGAGGGGCTCAGATCCCTGTCTGCCACCAGCTTCTCCTCCCACACTGCGTTTGTAAGTAGTATTCATAGAAAGACTGAGAATCCATTATCCCTCCAGAGAAAAGCAGATGGCACAGCCTTGGGATATCTTGGCTTTTTTATTTATCCTTACAGCATTTTCATTGGAATCTGGTAATACAGTACTGGAGAGTTCTTGGTTCAAATGGAAAATATAGGCATTATTTTATCAAAGCACTGTAAAATACAGTATCACTTTCTAAAACTTTTTGGTTAAAATAACAAGAGAATAGAATTAACTAGGATATGTAGATTTCAAAAATGATCCATCAGTCTATGCAAATTGCTGTGTTAATAATGTATTTTTAATGCTGAGCACATTTGACAGCCATTTCATCTCTCCTTCTAAACCAGAGCCTGGCAACGTGCATTAATTCTTACACTTTACAGATGTACCATTCAATGCACATGCCATGTAGTGATGTGATCCGAATAAAGTGAAGCATGTCAAAGCAGTGCCATTATTAGTAAACAACTTTGTGACTGGCTGCTTGAATACAGAGGAGAAAAATGAGAGGCAAAAGCCAGGGCTGCTCTAGCACATCACACACCTTCACTGGCCTGGATTTGCTTCCCATTATGGGAGTGTCAATCCTAAGTGGCACCAGGGGTTTGGAAGAAATAAATGGATGTTCCAGAGTGAGAGACTCAGTCAGGTGTGATGGGTGCAGTTCAAACAAGGTGGAGCTTAAACAGACCCAGAAACCAAAATTTCCTGCTTTGACTTGCTCTAGGGGGTCTGTAAATTAAAAAGGGAGAGAGTGGTACCATGTCCTAATTATTTCTCTACCCCATTAACAATGAAACTGGTATTTTTAACTGGTATTATTTCAGACTCAAGGCGTGCTTCTACATCATTATTTCTTCAACAGGGATTTTCTGTCCTTTCTTCAATGAGTTAAAAAACCAAGGTACAAAATACAAGAGTTGCTGCTAGAGTGGAAAGGACCAAATAGTTGTGTTTGATTATGGCTCTGCTGGCCTAAAGGTCAGAGGAAAGTTTTAGAATACTTAAGAGACAATTATCTAAAGTTCAGACTTTTCCAAAGGAATAGAACTAGAAATTTTACAGACTATTATCTAAAGTTCACAGTTTCAAAGGAAAAAGGCAGGAGGAAATGCTTATTCATCATCACTTTGTTGTTAATTTGTCTGGCTTTTTTCCTCATGTCAAGAATTTATTTACTACAAGTTCTGTATTACACAGTAGTACTAACATAATTATTCCTCTTTCCAAGAAATTTTAACATATGAGAATGATGTATACACAATTAAATATTACTTTGCTCATGATTCAAAATTCCCAGCAGTACTTTTTATTTCTGCAAAGGACTACATGGAAATGTGTTTAGGGTTTTTTATTCATTAGTTGATTCAGCTGTTCTGTTCTGGCATAAACTATTATTATTTAAGCCAAATGGTAAAGAGAAAAAATAATCAAAGATACAAAATATGTGACATTTTCCAATTATTCTTCTACCAATACATTTTCTCACATGAAATATTTATTTTTCCCCTGTGTTCTTCTTGGTGTTTTAAGGGGTTGCGGAAAATCCAGGTCTAGGGGAAAAAAAAAAAAAAAAAAAAACCCTCAAATAATTCAAGTATTAGGTAATTTGTCATAGGAAAGTTTTAGGAATTGCCATTAAATATGCCAGTATAGAATGCAATTTGCTATGGGGCAGGAGAGACAGTTTGATCAGTCAGGTGAATTTTTATAACAAAAATTTTTTTTTTTTGAAGCTGGTGTCTGCTGTCAAATTTGATAGCAGTCATCAATCTGCTTTTTTGAAGACATCACAAATTTTTAACATTTATGAAAATTGGCTCAGTTTAAGATACCTGTGAATGTGTCAGTGCCTGTATGGTTTGGCCACCATAAATCAGGAAAAAAATACTGTAAAAATGGCCACTCTTTATTTTCAGATGATTTTGTAAGCCTTCTCTTTGAATAGAATATTTATGTCTTTACCATAGAGATTAGGCAAAGAGTCCTTTTTCCTCTAAACTGCTGCTCAAGAGGATTTGGTTTGGGACAGCCATCAAAGAAGGCCTGGTACAGCTGTAAAAGTACACGAGACACTGTTGTATATACAGATATATTAATATACATATGTATGTGTTTTCATAAATATGTATTTTTTATAAAAACATCCATGTTGAAAACACTAATTTTAATAATGAAACAAAATTGTTATAGCAATTCTAATGAACAAATAGATTATTTTTTTCAGGGACCAGCTATTGCCAAATTTATAACACACAAACTCACAATCATACCCTTTTAATCAAATATTCCTTTAAAATGTGTTTCAGCCTAAGGCAGAAACAAAAAAAAAAAAATCTGTCCTAAATGGAGATTTCTCATAAAGCATTTTAATGACATTCTTTTGGAAGCAGGAAACTGATGCTCCCAACTTGTACTGAAGTGGAGTCTGAAACAAATAAATCAGTTTTTCAGCTGAAAAACTCAGCCCTGAGTTTTTTGTTTTGAGCAATGGTTTTTTACAAGGGGGATGTGGATGAGGGTGTGCTTGGAGTTGCCACCTCTGGTTCTTGTAATGGATCAGAAAGGAGATTGTGATTGTTCTTTCCCAGGGATTTTGTTATTGCAAAAATTAAAAAAGAGAGTTAGGGAGTTACCACATGTGGGGCTATGGGCAGTGACTTGTCGGGGCTGCATTCACTGGGTTTGTTTCTGCAGTGCAATCCTACCACTCGAATGAAGTGTTCTCTGTAAATCTTTTCCTAGAAAGAAAGTATTATTGAGAAAATATTAAAAAGAATAATGATTAAGGTATGGCTTGGAGCTCACGGAGTGTATGCAGTGACTTCTTGAGAGACCTCAGTGGCTCTTGACAGCTTTATTCTCAGGCTCTACAAAGGGGATTGGAATCTTCCCTATAATCCATCCTTTTTCTGTTATTAAGTCTGATTTCTGAAGAAAAACAAAAATACCAATGTTAGACTGTCATTATGCTTGAATTTCGAAGAAAGACAAAAATACCAGTGTCAGAAATGTTCTTTTAAAAATCTATGTTTGACATTGTAAGGCCTCCACTAGTGAATATTAACTATTGCAGGAGACACATGCATATTAATTATGGTTATTAATGGTTTTGCAAAGCTGAAACGGCATCAGCATTCTCTTGAATGTTCTCTTTTAGTGCCTTTGCAGCTGGTTGCTCAGTGTTCTAGAGCTCACATTCCTTCAAATGCCACGTGCTCTGATTTTCTGCCTGCATTTTGCTACTTTCCACTGAAACTTTGATGATAATAATTCAATTGCTCAGTTATTTCGAGTCTGTGGTTTTTATTTAGGAATAGATGCTACTTTTGAACAGAGATTGGAAATGAATGAGCTGTCCCTGTCTTTTCCTTATCAGAAAAAGCAGGGAGTGTCACAGTAAGGATATTCCTGCTGCTCTCCTACTTGTGTCAAAGGACTCTATTTTACAGAGAATCTGTTTGAGATTTAAAAATGTACACAGAAAGATAGCTCTTATAAACAGGAAGAAGCCTATATTTCTGTCATTCTGCTGTTTCCAGCTGTAGAGTTTCCAATTAAAATTCTTTCTTTATGTGAGTGATATATCCAGCATGGATAACAACTTCTACCACAAAGTCTTTAATGGTATTAATTATTTGATCTTTCTGAGGACGTTATAAAAGGGATAGAGAAAGAAAGGCAGAGCTCTGTAGGTGTAAGGTGGCCCAGCAGGGAACTCCACTGATCTTAACATATTAGAGATTGCAGGGGAATTGAAGAATTGCAATAATGTGTGCAGAGAAAATGACATTAGATGCAAACTGACTGCTTCTGATTTTTAGTTTTGTTCTGTTATTTTATTGTCTGGCTTAAAATTGCAACATGTATTCTTGCACAAGGTGGGACATGAAGGAGTTGACTGCTGCCTGCTAATTTCACATCCTGATTGTTGTCGATGCCATTGATGTCACTCGTGTCCAGCAAATCCTGAAGTGGCTTTGTATTAAAATGATTGCATTTACATTTTCTCAAAATCTTTCTTCCAAGAGCCTCAAAAGAGGTCTGGGAGATTTGAGAACAGTTGGGGAATCTGCAGAAAACACTCGGCCCTGCGGTAGTTGTTGTGGTTATGCAAACTACCTTTGTCTAGAAACCACACTGGGCATCTTTTAAAGACCTTCTGCATTGTCATTCTTTGTTCCAGCTGTGAGGGAGATATTCCCAAAGCAGTCTCTTTCATGGCTATTTCAAAAATCTGCTTGTAAACTTCAGAAACTGAGAGCCAGCCAGTGAGCTGAGCGAGTGGTTTGTTTCATGTATAAAAAAGGCAAAAGTGAGCTCCAGCTCTGAGCTGTAGCTGTGTATTCCCAGAGCTGTGTTTCTCCGACCTGACACCGATGCTAAGGCAGTTACAAAGATCTTACACCACTCCTGAAGCCTGCAGCTCCTGGTCCATGCTGGGTAGCTGGTACATCACCAGGGAGAGGGAATTTCATAGGTCTCGGGCACTTCCATGAACTTCTCCCCACAGAGAAGGGCACAGAATTCCGGGGGACTCATTCTGACAGAGAATGTCAAAGCCTGGATATGCCTCGCTGGCTGGAGGCACACAGTGACTCTGCCTGTGGCAGGCAGCTCAGAGCTCCATGGACAAAGAGGTTTGGGGGTTTTCTGCACCTGATTTTCCTTGTTTTGCTGAAAGCAGCATGAATAAATAAACAACCCTAGCAGCACTATCATGAAGGAGCAGTGGGTTAATTGGGAAGATGAGGGGAAGGTGATCGTCCCCTCTCCTGCTGAGCACCTGCTGCCAAGTTAATTTGTGCAGCAGTGCTGGAGGTTGTTCCTGGAGGAGGCTCCTGCTGTTCTGTCAGCTCTGGGAGAGGGGAATGTCCACAGAAAGGAGAAAGCAAATCAGATAAATTGAATTTATTGCTGATCAGCTACTAGGATTTATCTTCAAGTTCTCGGAACCAACTAAAATGTCAACTAGGGAGTCATTGTTCTTCATTCAAGAGCCCATCTCCAGCAACACCAAGGTATATTTATTTTAAAACACAGCAATGAAGAGGAAAAAATTTATTGCTAAACAAAATTCCTAAGTCAAATGGTGGACTTGCCACCCACTGGTGAAACAATTTGGTCATTTCATTTTGCTTTCTCTACTTTTCTGCTTGCCAGTTTCTTTTCTTTTCAGGCAGAACATGTTCACCTTTAGTCAAACACAGCAGTTTCTAAGAAAAAACAAGCAAACAACCAACAACAAAAACCCAGCCAAACAAGCCATCTGTAAGAAAAGAAAGTTATTCTCTTTTCCTTGTTTGACATCTCTTCTGAATAGTTCTGTCTGTCCAGCCATTGCAACTTATTTTACCCTTAACTCACAGCGAAATATCCCAAATACCTTGCATCTCTCTTGCTTTCTCTCATTTTCTCTGAACTTGAATTGATAGCCATTCCTGGAACCAGGTGGTTTCTTGCCCTCCACATGGCTTCACTGGTGGGCACTTTATTTTCTCCATCTCTCCTCCTTCCTCTCTCTTTTCCTGCCCCCTTCTATTTGGTACTCTTTAGAATACATTCTTCCTTTTTTACTCAGTTGTGCTCTGATTTTGGCTTATTAGAATTTTCTGCAGCAGTCAGGGTGGCAGTGAGTTTCTCAGGGGGATGGAAGGGATTTGAAGGTGTTCCCAAGTGCAGCTCCTCTTTTTTTGTTTCTTCCTAAAGCAGGTGCCTTCCCTGTTTTGCATATCTGTAAAGTGCAGAGCTGTTGGGCTCAGCACATCAATTCCTGCTCCAGCCTGGGCAGAGAAGGACCTGCAGCAGGTTCCCAGGAAGGAACAGGCTATATCAGTACAGATTTTAGAGCACTGTGTAAGAGAACTGTAAAAGTCTCAGGAGTTTGGAATAAATGACTACAGATGTGACACTTCTGAGTGGGATTTGTCTCAAAGACAGAGCTGGAAATTGAGCACTACATAGTTCTTTTCTCTTTTGAAAGGTTAAAGCAAAAGGATTAAGGATGCAACTTATGCTGGAATATTTTTAATTTTGCAGGAGAATGTCAATGGACAGATGAATTTATTTTCCAGCATTTGAAAATAGGGAGAGGTGCTGAGGGGGAAAACAAGGTTATCAGATAAAGAAAGGACTTTTACACATCAGGGTATTCACTCTTTGGTAAAGCTATTCACAGCCATGTTCAGGGAAACTGAGCTACTGGATTATTTTCCCAACATAACTTTTGCCTTTTTCCCTGCTGAGAGGAAGGATGGCACTGGGAGTGGTTTCTCTTGCACACGTGTGTGTTAACACCCAGCCAAGGGGGAGTGCAGGGTTTGCTCACTTCCAAATGTGTGCTAATTACTGACTTCAAACACACGTGGCTTTCCCACAGCACCACACTGGCACATGTGGCACTGGGTGTCATCAGGGACTTTGGTGCTATTTGAGTTGTCAGAATTCTTAAGAGCTTATACCTGAAATTTGTCTTCAGTAAACACATATGGTTCCTTTCATTTTAAAAAGGGCACAAGGAAGAACTAGACTATTTATTTAGCTCCAGGGTGCCATCAGTTTTGATGTGACTGTTTCCAACTGGAATAGATAAAACCTCAGGAGCCCTGGGGAAAAGAAGAAAATCATTAGGAATACTTTTTGTTCTGCAAAGTGACCGTATTTATTCTGCTTTCTGAAAGAGTTAATTTTTAGGTTAACTTTCATGTGTTGCGTACTCTAAATGTATGAAAAATGCTCCTGCAAGGTAAATTATAGTAAGAACCTCTCCAGGCCAAGTAAATGTGATTGGTGGGTGACTCTGCTGTGGAAGGGATAGAAATTTACAGAATCACAGAGCGTTTGGGTGGGAAGGGACCTGATCTTCAGAAGAAGCCTATTGTGATATGAGCACTCCCAGTGCTCCCAGTTTTCTTCCCTCCCATGGAATGACATTTAGCGTTGTACGTGCCCACTTCAGAGCATAAAATATCAGGAGGCTTTCTTTTGTTCATGATGCATCAGAACTTCAACTCCTTCTTCCAAACAAAATGTGCAGCTTTATTTTTAAATTGTCATTGGATCCCACAGCAACACACACACACACAGACAAACACACATTCCTGTTCTCTGTGAGTCAGGATCTTTTTATTAAACAAAAACACAAACAGCAAACTAGTGCAAGTCAACATGCACTCTGTTAGTTTAATTCCTGATATTAAATTATTATTTTATTCCATAGACTGAAGCAGTTAAAAGTTAGAGAATATTTAAGTATATAATGAAATCAGAGTTTTTTCATATTTGATGTGCCACTAACCACGGTTTATACCTGATCACTCTAACACATACAGGACCATTGACATCTGATAGTAGTGTGCTCATAACTGGCTAGACTCTGTAATTCTTTTAACTGTACAAATTAAATTCTGTAGGAAGAAAAATCAACTTGTATTCACTTGGTGGTGAACTGAGAACTGAGTGACTCTGAGAGATTTCACTGTGTAATTCCATGGCTGGGTAGGATGCCATTAAGTCAGATGTCTCTTTATATGTCTAAAATTAACTCCCTGCATATGTGTGCAGAGGTAAGAATGTTCTAGACTCATTTCCTGTCTTCCTCCATGGGACATATAGCCTGGTTTACTCTATTTTCATCATTGAGGCCCAATAAATGTTTAAATCCCTGAAAATTAGGCCCACAACTTTTCAGAAATGTAGCTTTTCTTTTGTCTTGGTATGAACAAGAAGAATCTTTTATAGCAGGGGAAAAGATTGTGCAATTTGTGGTTGTAAGGCAAGGAAGATTTGTGTTAATTGGTAAATGTGCTTTCAGTTTGGGTTACTTTAAGATTTTGTTTCTCTCTTGTTTTACTGGTTGGATTTTTACAACTGCGTGACTTGAAAGAAGTGGTGACTCATGATGGGAAGATATCTGTAGGGATGTACACAGAGGGGAAATAAGGGATTGCCATCATCAACCTCTTACCGTGTGACATAAGGAAATGCATATATTGCACTTCTTCAGGCAGCTGGACAGAAAGAGGAGGCATTTCTGTGCCACGTGCTGCTGGCACAAGGAGAGATCATGGAATGTTTGCACTGGGGTTTCCTGAACACACCAAGGAAGAGCTGTGGGTTTAGCAGCCCCTCCGCGTGCTGAGACACTGCCAACTTTGCCTTTGCAGATAACACCCTGAGCATCCTGGCCAAGCACAGCGGGTTCAGCCGGCAGAAGCAGGAGGTGTACCTGCTGCCCATCATCATCAGCGACAGCGGCACGCCGCCCATGAGCAGCACCAGCACCCTGACCATCCGCGTGTGCGGCTGCAGCAGCGATGGCATCGTCCAGTCCTGCAACGTGGAGGCCTACGTGCTGCCCATCGGGCTCAGCATGGGCGCCCTCATCGCCATCCTGGCCTGCATCATCCTGCTGCTCGGTGCGTGCTCGCCCCACTGCTCGGGGTCACTGCTCCCTCAGTGCCTGGGGGCTGAAAGGGGTGTGGGATTCTGAGAGGGGAGGGATGCTCCAGGCCAACACAATGTGCAGCAGCACTGACAGTGCTGCCAGGACCTTGTGTCCTAAGAGCTGGACAGAAGCAGAGAGAGCAAAGTCCTGCTCTGAAGGAGTCACGCACACTGCTTACAGAATAATCAGGTGTGCAATGGGAAACTGAAAACAGATCGGGGGTGTGGAGCAGCCAGGTGAGCACAGTGTGGACTACACCTGATGGAAAATGGATCTGTTACAGATTCTAAGACTTGTACAAATCACAGAATCATAGTCCTGAGTTGGAAGGGTCCCACAGGGATCACTGATCCAGCTCCTGTCCCTGCCCGGCCACCCACCAGCCCCACCCTGGGGATCCCTGGCAGCGCTGCCCAAACGCTCCTGGAGCTCTGGCAGCCTCGGGGCCGGGACCATTCCCTGGGGAGCCTGGGCAGTGCCAGCACCCTCTGGGGGAAGAACTTTTCCCTGATCTCCATCCCAAACCTACCCCTCCAGCCATTCCCTCCTTCCCTGAGCTCTGCCCTCAGCTCCTCTGCTTTGGCTAAACCAGTCCAGTGCCCTCAGCCACTCCTCGGGTGGCCCCTGCAGGCCCTGCCCCAGCCCTGGCTCCCTCCTTTGGATGCTTTCTTACAGCTTTTTATCTCTCCCTTTATATATATTTACATTTGTATATTTCTGTTATGAGTTTATTCTGGATTGTAATGGCACAAAAGACACTAAAGCTTTACAAAATAAGCAGTGAGGTATATTTTAATAAAACATATAACATTTGTATACAACATTCAGCAAGTGGAGGCGAGAACAGTGAGAGGAGAGTCCTATTTCTGCACTTTGCAGCTGCACTTTGTAACTGAGATTTACCTCAGTAACTGAGATTTCAGCATTAAGCTGCAAAAACAAGTGTAAACCTTTTAGTTTTTTATGCATCTGTCTACAACTCTGAAATTGAACTAAGTTCTTTCTTTCTCCCTTATTGTCTCACTCTCCTTTTAGTTACATAATATGAGTCTCTTGCACAGGTAGAAAAAATACCATTTCCTTCTCCCATTAGGGTTATGTTTTCAGAAAAACACCCTCTAATTTTTGAAAACACCATCTATAATGTAGATCATTATAGACTGCGTGAATAATGATAGTCTGACTTCACTTCCAAAGGGAAAAGTTGAGGCTCGAAATTAGAAGTGTAGGAAATCTTATTGCTTCTATAAAACTGAACTTCAGATGTAAAGATGAGCTGATAATCAATGACTAGAAGACTAATCAGACCTTCTGAGCAGATTTCCATCATGTGAAGAGGGTTGAAGTCATAGGTCTTTCAGCTTTTCCCCCTTATTACTCCCAATCCCACAAAAAGCAATGTCTCACCTTCCCCAGCTGCACTCACCATGTGGAGTTTGGGTTGGAAATGTTTTGCCTAATCATCTTGTGGTGCTCTCTTTGTAGTCATTGTGGTGCTGTTTGTAACACTAAGAAGACATAAGAACGAGCCTCTGATCATCAAAGATGACGAAGACGTGAGGGAAAATATAATTCGCTATGACGATGAAGGAGGTGGAGAGGAAGATACAGAAGCCTTTGACATTGCAACTTTGCAGAATCCAGATGGGATTAATGGATTTTTGCCTCGTAAGGATATTAAGCCTGATCTTCAGTTTATGCCCAGGCAGGGTCTTGCACCTGTTCCTAACGGTGTTGATGTTGATGAATTTATTAATGTAAGGCTTCATGAAGCTGATAACGACCCCACGGCTCCGCCATATGACTCCATCCAGATTTATGGCTATGAAGGAAAGGGGTCAGCAGCTGGTTCCCTTAGCTCATTGGAGTCCTCCACATCAGACTCAGACCAGAATTTTGACTACCTCAGTGAATGGGGTCCTCGCTTTAAAAGACTCGGAGAACTTTACTCAGTTGGAGAAAGTGACAAAGAAACTTGACAGTGGATTACAAACTTTCCCCCTGTTGACTTAATGATCATGTAATATTCTAGGGCCACTGCTGTTAGTTAAAACTAATGTGGCTTTTTGTTTTAGAGGCAAGTTTAGCGCCAGTCATCTATAAAATCAACTACATTGTAATGTTGAACCAAAAAAAAAAGTATATGTTAGGAGGTTAAGTCTTGTGGAGTGTGAAGTAAAGTATGTGGAGTGTCTAGAAGTCTTTGGATATTTGATATTCACTTGACCACTCTGAAGATGGAGATTTGGATCTTTGATTATCTTCAGTGAATTGAAAAGAACAAAAAAGAAATTGGTGCTCTCTTAGGAAATGGACTTGCAGGGATTTGCTGTTGAGCAGTAGCTCCTGCCAGTACATGTAAAGCTAAAGGTTTGTTTCTGCATTGCCAACAAAGATCCCGCCACAGAAATGTTCAAAGCAATATCTTGGTCTTCTTAGCAATGCTGAGCAGAAATAGCATTGCCAATTCCTACTGGCTCCTACTGTGCAGTGACCATCCATTGTACATACAGTAATTGTTGGCCACGTAACCACAGACTGAATATCATCTTTAAATATTGTGTCAAGCCTTAAAATGTTCACATGTTCTTAATCCATTCCAGTGATGGGAAATAAATACTACTAATGTGTAGAGATTCAGAGGCAGAGCTGCAAAACTTTGCTTCACTAAAGGATCTTTTTTTCTAGAAGAAGGATCAATCCTGTGCTTTGTCTTCTGAAAGAAAAAACTGTGAAATGGGATGGACTTACATAAATGAAAGAATTGCTGATTTTATTGCTAAAGATCGAATTTATTTGTTTAATCTTTGAAATAAATATTTTATTGATGTCCATTACTGCTTTTATTTATTAAGACTGATAATCTATAGAGTAAGATTATGAAGAGAGCTAAATTATATCAGTTAGATTTTTTTTTTCTATATATAATGAATGTTTCATACATGTACATTTTGAAAAGAAAAATTACAAATTGTCGCAGGTTAGAGCAGTTCCCTGTCCATTTGCAGTAGCTGAATTTTAAGAGAATGCTGGCAGGAATTAAACTTTCCCAGAGAAAACTTTTGACAGTTTTATATCTTCTTCATAAATCTAGTACCTGGTGTTTTTAATACAAGCACAAACAGCTGGAATTAAACTGGTTCATGTGAATATTTAAACTATAGACTTTTAGAAATCCACACATAACACAGTACAGTAAAAAAAAAAATGCTTATAGTTCTCCACTGTATTAGAGCAGGAACCAGTGTGTACATAATTTTACTGCTTCTGTTATTAGCATTTTTTTCTAGTGATGCACCAGGGCTCTTGCACACAGAGAAAGAACACTAGAAGCTGCAAGCATACTCAATTTGTAATGCAAACTTGCCATTTAGAAGTAGCAATTGTATAAGAAAACTACGTATTACATGCAAATCATTTTAATTTTCTACTTTGTTTTGAAGCTATATTATCATTTGTTTATTTACTCCATGTATTGTATTCAGAGAAACTCCTGTATTGTTTCCTACTTTGTGAAATATATTTTTATAAATACTTTTCTCGTTATTGCTTTTCTTTCAGGTCTACCTGGCCACTGCAGAAATGAATCTGCCGGAATAACTTCAGTTTTTTGAGGAATGTAGTTTCTTCAAAATCATTTATTTATTAGTTGAATACAGACAAAATAAAGAAAGAAAAAGGAGAATATCTGAAACAATTTTTGACAGTGATTGCAGAATTTTGACAGTGATTGGAGCACAGGAGTTATGAGTGTCTGACTCACTGCATCATGCTGAAAAATAACCTCACACGATTTTTGTTGAAGCATCGCTGGTTAAAACAACCCACTGACTTTAATTCCTCAACAACACTTGTTCTGCAAACAAAGAATTCTTAACACATCACCCCCAATTTTGCCTGTATTTCCAATGGAAGCATTGACTTTGCTTTAGCTGCAGCACGACTTGGTTTAATGACTGTAGTCTGTGGGCAACTAATACATTAACACCACTTTGGTGCGAGTTATGAAGATTTTATTGAAATTCATGAAGTATCCAATACATTTAAGTTACACTGCGTGAAAAAAAATGTTTCTGAATAACTGTCTAAAATTTTGGCAGAACACTGAACTAAACACTGAAGTCCTCAAAGGGTAGGAAAGAAGCAGTCCCAGAGATTTCAGTGAAATCAAACATATTTCTGTGACTCAGTGCAAGAAAAGGCAAACACACTCTCACTCATCCCTTGCTGAGTTCCAGGGTGTTCTGAGCTGCCATGGCAGACCCAGCACCAGTAAATGGGACAGGGATTCAGAACTGAGCCACTTTGTGGTGTCCATCCCAGTCCTGGGAGCCAGGGAAGGTGCTGAGAGCTCTCTGGGGCCACATCAGCGTTCAGGGCGAGGCACTCTGTGAGTTAGAGGCTGCTCTGGAGAGTTTAGCACAGCTCCTTTGTAGGAAAGCTCACAAATGGAAAACCTCCTGATTGCCTTTCTGATTGAAGTTCCATCTGAGACCGCGACAGCACATTCAGTAATAAGATTTCCAGGGAAAAAAATCGCATCACTGGCCCTGCAGGAGAGGCAAAGCATGACAGAAATCTCATCATTGTCAGTCAAAAAGAGATGGGAGTTACTGCTGCTGGGCAGAGCCCCAGACTGGGCATTTCTACAGCTTTTAAACAGGAATAGCTACAATGCAAAGGGGGAGAAAAAGAATTAATGAATTTCTGACCTGTCAATAGAGATGTGCTGCTTCTTGTGTCATTGCCTCCCAACCAAAGGGAAATTATTATTTCTGCAAACTAATTCCATGTAATTTGACTATAAAATTTGTACCAATACATGTTAGAGGGTTAAATGTCCATCACTCAGTTTTCCAGTAGTCCTTTTTTGACAATAAAATTAACTCAGAGTAGAATTATTTTGGATAACAGCAGTATTTAGGGGGATTAGATCACACTGTTCTACATTTCACATCTAGATTTAGACATATTAGCAACACTCTTTTTAAGCATGTAAAAATGTAATTCATCTTTTTCAACAACATTTAATTAGCAATTGACTCATTGCAAGTGACAAGGAAAATGCATTAAATTAGAATTACTAATACTGATAAATTTGAGAAGTTCTCAAGTGCCAAGTGCCTCAGAGTCCCATTGATCCTGGCCTGCCTTCACCAGGCTGTGCCTCACATCATTTGTCACAGCTGCTGAAGTAAATCATCCTACCCTTGAGAGCTGGAATTCTCAGGTGTTGGCCTGCACATGGTAAGAACATGAAATTTAGCTCAGGCATTTCAGTAGGAAAGCACGGTGAAGGGAATGTGTGCACGTGTTTATTAAATACAACTTGGATGGCTGAAGGTCCTCAGCGTGTCCTGTCCTTTCCAGCAGCTGAAAGCAGGGGATGTTTGTGTGCTCTGACCTTGAAATCAGATCACAGCAAGCTCATTTAAATGCATTTTTTACCCAGTATCATTACACCTTTTTGTCTATGATGACTTTGAAATGACTGTGAAACATAGAGGAGAGAAAATGGCTCAAGACTTTCATTTAAATCAGCAGTTGCTGATCACAGGAGAAACATTTAACACTATGGCAACTCCAAATCCCATCAGCTCTGTGGCAGTGCAGCAGTGACAATTCTCAGTCTGGAGAACAGACAGGATGTCTGCAAAATAGTCTGCTTGGAATAACTCTATTTGTACAGCTCTGCTAGAGATGGAGCTGCTGATTTTAATAGAAAGAGAAAAATAAATCAGCTCTACTATATCCCTGCAGTTGCGTCTACCTACAAATGTGCGTGGCAGTTTTTTGTAGCAGCCTGCATGGTCGTGGAGTTCTAGAAATGGATAAATGGGCTTAGAAAGCTTCTCCAAGGCTTTTCCAGTTGGGGGAATGCTTGGCAGGTAGCCTGTTTCTGTATCTGATTTTCTTAGGGTATAATTTCAGTCTGAATGGAGCTGCTTGGCTTGCTCTTCCTTTGCCTGCTCCTCTCTCCATCACTTCATCTATCCTGAGATGCAATGCTGGGAATATAATGTTAGGAAGTTCACTGAGACCAAGGAGCTCTTTTTCTGCTGGTTGGTGTTCAGGGACTGGAAAGTGCAGCTCATCCAGTGAGGTTCACCAAGATCCCTTCTTCCTCTAGGGAATATTGAACAGTTTGAATTACCCATATGAAAGGACTGTTCCTGTATTTAAATTATGTTCAAAAATCTGAACCTAATGATGGTGCTTTTTAGTTAATAGAAAAATATAAATAATATAAAAAAAAATGTTCATTAGCAGCAGGTGCTCACAAGTGGTTCTGATCAAGTGAAAAGTTTATCAAATTTCATCAGAACTGCGGGGCCAGGAGCCAGGGAATGGCTTCCCAGGGCCAGAGGGCAGGGCTGGATGGGATCTTGGGCAGGAATTGTTCCCTGGCAGGGTGGGCAGGCCCTGGCACAGGGTGCCCAGAGCAGCTGGGGCTGCCCCTGCATCCCTGGCAGTGCCCAAGGCCAGGCTGGACATTGGGGCTGGGAGCAGCCTGGGACAGTGGGAGGTGTCCCTGCCCAGGGCAGGGGTGGCACTGGGTGGGCTTTAAGGTCCCTTCCAACCCAAACCATTCCATGATTCTATGTAAAAATGTTGCTCAAAATATTGTTTTTCAGATTCGGAAAGTTTTTAGCAGTGGCAGGAGATTCTAGTAAATTAGAGCTTAGTAAAAATACAAATGTAAAAAGTAAAAAGTGAGACCATTCACTGTTGTTAGGTTTTGCTTTCAGACCACAGCACGTGTCATTAGCAGAAAATGGAAAGTACTGATGGAGTGAGCAATGAAAGCTTTCTGTGCTCTATCATTCAGATAAGTTGGACTTGTATTATTTCTGCATTTGTACACTATTTGTGCAAGATAATATTCTGGCTTTGCAGAAGGTGGAAACCAATTTAACTTGCTGTATAATTCACAGTGATGGGTTTTGTAATCACACTGCAAAATGAGTCTAGCTACTGCATTATACAATACTGATACTGGCTTATGTGCTGCAGAACCAGACCCTCTCCAAATAATGTCACAGTATTCAAAATGAGAAAATATAAAAGTCCTGACAATGCTTTTTGTGCAACTGCACCTAAGACATCTCCCAGAATGGCTAATAAAAGCAAGCTGAAGCTCAGAGTTTCTGGCAGAGCCTTGTAAATGTGTACATTAGCACTGCAACACAACTATCTCTTCTTTTTCTGTTCCTCCTGGCCCCCCACTTTGCAAACATGAAACCAGTGAAATAAACAACACAGAAATTTCAGCCTTCTCTTCAGAGGGGATATGGAATAACTTGCAAAATTCCCTTTCTTCTCCTTCTACTCCTTCTGGTGCCTGTTTGAAGGAGGTCTGTGAGACAACAGGCAGAGTGAAGGGATGAGAAGAGGTTGCCTGTTTTATTCCATGCCTGGAGAAAGCTTTTCTGGCATCGGGGCAGAAATATTTTTCTGTGCACCCTCAAACTCCTAATGAAATCCAATACTGACTGCTCAAATTCCTGCACCTCAGGAGGCCCCAGACCAACCCTTGTGGTAGGTACCTGTAGAATCATGGAATGGATGGGATTGGAAAGGACCTTTAAAATCATCATTTTCCACCCCCTGCCTTGGGCAGGGACACCTTCCACTATCCCAAGGCACTCCAAGTCCAGCCTGGCCTTGGACACTTCCAGGGATGTTCATCCAGTCTAAATGCAGGCTCATTCCATGGGACACAGAGATTTCTTCCTTTACTGCTGTGGAGAAGCTCTGATTTGTGAAGTCTGGAAGGAACAGCCAGAAAGGCAGCAGGCAGGCAGCACTGAGAGCTGGTGGTGGCAAAAGGGTGGGTGATTCTGGAGTGGGTCCTCATCTTGTGTCTCACTTGGGTCTTTGGGCCAAGCCTTTTTGGCCAAGCCCAGCCTTCATTTTTTTACCTTCAAAATACTTAACAGCAAAAAAACCCCTCAATTCCCTGCCTTTCGGAATAGCTTGTTTTTGAATTATAAAACAGGTCTTGTGGTTGGGGGTCCTTTTTGTCATTTCTTTCTTTATTAGTGGAATGTTCCCTGATGGCAACACTGACACAATTCATTCTGCCAAATTTCACAAGCTGGCAGTTTTACCAACGAATATGAAAACAAAAGATGTGCATTTTTTAACTGAAATATTATTTATATCATTGGGAGCAACAAAGCCAGTTGAATCACCTTTAAAATAAACTCCAACACTTCCACATTTCCTGCCACAGATGGGATTGCTTCTGAACTCATTTTCAGATGCTGATATGCCAGTGCTGGTAGTTTTATATGCAAGAGAATTCCTCTTTAAGGAAGAAGTTGCTGAGGAATAAGTTTCCTATATTTTATGAAAGAACAATATCACGTCATAAACCCAGGGACACAGAAATGGGGTGTTTTACTTAAAATCACAGGAATAAGTAGAATTCAGAGCTGAATTCCAAGTGCTGGTGCAGTGTCTGAGGTGTGAGATCAGGGCAGCTGGTTAGAGTTAAGCCCCAGATTTTTTTGGCAGTAGGTGTGCCCTCCTCCCTCACCCAGCCCAGGGCTCTTGTGCAGCTCCCAGGCACAGAGTGGTTGTTCAGGGCTTCATCCCAGCCTCTGCCACGGCAGAGTGAGGAAGGTGGCCAAGAACCTGTCACCTCCAGAGGGACAGATGGACGTGCTGGTCTTTGCCCAAGATAGATTTTACAGCTTCCCTGCAGCTGCTGCAGTGCCAGGTGTGAGCTGGTTCCCACCCCACATCACCTGTTACACCAAATAAAGGCAGGGTATTGTTGGGTAACACGAGCAGGAGATACAATTAATCCTCCCCAAAAAAAGGTCAAGTGGGAATAATCAAATGCTGTAGGGTTTTAATGGATATTTTCCAACCCTTTTATTCCACATGAAACAGCAGCCATTTATTTTATTCTACATAATGCTTCTTCACAAAATTCTCCATAAATAAAAGTAACAGTGGATGACAAAAGGGCTTTATTTAGACTATTGTGTCTGCTGCTTCTGTTTTTATAATTTACAAAAAAACCCCACAAAAATCAGGAAATTTTCAGCCCATGATTATATAGATAATATATATGTAATATTATTATATCTAATGTATATATATAATTATAAATATCTACAAAATATAATATTGTATATTATAATATACAGTATTACCAATTGTAATATTTGACTACAACAGAAGACTCCATGACTCTCTTCTTTCTGTCCCATTCTCATGAATGTTTTGGCTTAATTAATTAATTAAATTTAGCACTATGTCTCTTTCTATCCATGTGGCTATTCATTTGAGAGCTTTTTAATTCAGACTCCAGTAAGAACCCTTTCCTTTCAGGCAGCCTGCTGATATCAGAGAGGGAGGAGAAGCATTATCTTACAAACCTGTGCTTGCCTTAATAACTATTTTTCAAGTTTTCCCACAGCTTCTGTTCTGCAAATATTTTATCATTTAAAAAGGTATGAAAGAATTAGGTGAGTGGGGTTTTCTGCAATCCTAATGTGACACAAACAGAATCTAATAATTTTAAGATTTTACTTCCCCTTATGCTTCGTGACGGGCAAGTGAGCACACATTGATGTGAAGACTTCTATTGCCAAAAAACAATGAATAGTTGCAAATAGAAAAATAAAAAAGTCATTTAAAATTAAAAAAAAAAACAAACAAACAAACCAAAAACATATTTTTCCTAAATTATCAGAATGATTCTGTCTAGTCTCAGTTTTCATTTCCAGTCATATTTTCAGTGCGTTTTGTGGATTTTTTTCTGGAAACAAATGCATGAACTGTCAGTCATAAGAAATTAATTTGTGTGGAGAGAACACACATAACTGCTGCAATAATCCTTTCACCATGGAACTTGATGGCCTGATAGCAATTTAGTTTCTGGCAAGGAATTTTGGGAAGTGTAGTCCTCCTGGAGAGTTTGGATGCATTAATTTGTTACAAGCTGGGTAAGGCAGCCATGGGCATGGCCCCAACCTGTGCCAGCTGCTCCTGGTGTGGGGGTAATTTCTCTGTGTCTGGTTTTTGTTTCTAATTGCTTTTGGGTGGTAGGTGAAGCAGAGGAAACCAGCAAGGCACTAAGATATAATTCAGTACATCCTGATCCATCCTGATTCCTGCTCAGGTAAGTGTGTACCAACAATTTTTAAACTTACTAAAAGAATTTCCCTTAAAAGCTGGAACTCAAATTTTGGAAGTGCTGATAAACTATTGTGTTTACAGCACTGGGTGTTACACTTAAGACATTCAAACAAGTTTCTAGAAGTGGTGAAGAGCCAATGAGGAAAAAGGGGTCCAGCTAAAAAAAGAATAAAATTAATGCTGTGAGGAGTTCACCTGCCTCAAAGGGTAGAAACTTTCCCTGTGCAGGGAACCAGAGTGAGATCTATTCAGCAGTTAATTAACACTTAAACCCACAAAGTACAGCCCTGTGCATTGCAGTGATTTTCTCTGAGGACACGAGCACAGAGAATAATAAAGTTTCGAACTTGCAGCTACTGCCATTGCTCTGGCAGCCTCACACATGGCTGGAACTTCCCAGCTCTGCTGTGCAGGGCGGGCTGGAAATGCTCCGAGTTGTACCAGGCAGCTGGAGAGAATTCAAATCATGTACAGGAGCTGGAAGGGAGTGAGCAGCTCAAACATGAGCTGGTGACCCAGTCCCTGTGCTGCAAGCTGGGGCTGAGTGTAATTGTTTTTAGTGTTTGTGCAGCAAACCCCAAATTGTATTGGGAATGTAGTGGGATCAGGAGCAGAGCAGAAAGCAGCATGAAAAAGAATAAAAACCCAGATGCTTTTTTTCTCAAAAATACACTATAAATATGAGGCAGGGTATGTGTGTGTAGGATGAGAGAGAATGACAAAGAAATCCTCAAAATTTTGACAAAGATTCTCCAAACATGGGCATTAAATCCTGGCATTCAGCCTTTTTAAAAGGTCAGTTTATACAGTTCTCAAGCATTTTTAGTCTTGTGCGATAACTTTTAGAAAACTTAGGCATCTACTCAAGTTATTTTCTTCACTGCTCCTATGAGCAACACAAACAACTTTATTTTTTCTTGATGTGAAGGAATCATCCTCACAGTCACATGATGGGGACAATAATACGTGTCTGACAATCTGACTATGCCTTAAATAGAACTTTGTGTTTCAGATTGCCTTTTACCCCGGGGTGAAAGACAATCAAACATCTCACAGGAGCTCCTCCTGATGTTGCAGTGTTTCCTCCTCTGATTTGATGATATTTATGCAGATCCTTTGCCTACTGCAAACTGAAAGAATGAAAGATGAGGTGGACTTTTTTTTTGCAAAAGGAACCACTCTGGAAGGTCCATTTCAGAGAAACAGCATGGAGTAAAGAAATTGTTTCCATCCAGTTGGGTAGAATTTCACCATAATCAAAGAACATAATAATTATTTTTTCCTATAAATTATTTCCTAGAACAAATGGATTTCTGCATCACCAAGTGTGATTTGCACATGTATTAGGGAGACAGCCACAATGATCTGGATGATTTCATTATTGATACTAAAAGAGAGCTGGATAACTCTGAGTTTTCCCTGAATTCACAAGTTTAAGCCTGAGTTTGATTTCTGTTTGATGCACACAGTGTGGACAGCACTGACGGAGCTGGGAATTGCACCCCCTGCACAGCTCCCTGCAGACTCTGATCATCCCAAGTCCTGATGCCAGAGAACACTCTCATGTCTTCCTTAGAATCAGAGAAAAAATGCATTTGGAGGAGAGCTCCTGAGCCCTGCTTCCCTGCTGGCACAGGTTCTAAGCAAGTCCAAACTGTGTAGTGGCTTCCTTCCCTCCATGAGGCCGCAATGTCTTTCCAGGAAAAGCAGTGCCAAGGTCTGTGTATGGCCATAGGATGCATTCCTGGAACTACCTAGTCAGAATTAGCCTAAATGAGCTCAGCTGTATCAGAAAAGGTTGTTCTGCATCCTCAGGGGACTGCAGCACTATTTTGAGCACTATTTTGCTCTCTCACAGAGCACATTCCTAATAAATAAAGAAAGGCATTAGAGCCAGAGCCATAGCAGGTGAAGATTAGAAGAAAAATTTCTAGTCCCTTGCAAAATTAATTCCTCTTGACAGTTAAGAAAAAAGGACTTTCAGATCTTGTTTTGTAAAAAATATGTGTTAAGCTTAAAGCAGATCTATGGGACTATAAATAACTTGAATTTTTGAGTGGGAATTGTCATTGTAATACATGGATCAATAAAGAGGATTTATGTAGTCCCCAAGCAGATACTTCAGAACAATGGTCAATTCCTCATTACCCTTTACTCTGAGCCTGTCTCAGTTTATGTGCTATCCTCTCAAAAAATATTCCTGACTGATGCCTGTGTGCTTTGCTGATGATGTTCCCATGGAATGTGTTGCCTGCCAAACTTTTACGTGGCCAGAAACAAAACAAAACAAAACAAAACAAATCACCTTCCTGCCAATTCTCCTCTCCCAACTCTACTCTGGTTCCTGACAAGAAGGCAGGTGAATTTTCCTGAGCTAAATACCATTTGACCAGTTTTCTTTTTACTTACCACCCCCTTGGCATGGAAGAGATGAGTTGTATGTTCACCACGTGTTTTGTGTTGTGTTGGAGTCCTGGGTGATAAAAGATTTTTAAACATACACCAATCATTTAAATGAGAATGTTATGTGCCAAAATAGTGTCCCCTTCAGGAGCTGGTACTGTGTGAACAGATAACTGTGCAGAGAGAACAGAAGATAAACTTGGTTTAAATGATAAAGTCTCTGAAAAAAAATTAAAATGTGACATTCTGGATAAATTGTGAAGTCCATCTCAACAGTAAAGAAAGAATAAGGACAACCTGCCCTTCTACTGCCTGAGATAAGTGAATGGCAGAAAGGAAGGGAAAAAGGAGCAAATGATACTGGACTGGTGAGAGACAAAATGATGGAGGTTAAAAAGTCACTGCTATTCACAGGAGGTTCCTCAAGCATTAACCTGGTTATTTACCTCCCTACTGGAGCAGAGCAAGAGCACATTAATAGTTTAATTAATAGCCAGGCTTTAGAGGCTCCAGCACTGCAAGGCACTGTAACAATTTTTTCTTGAGAGATTGGTTCCATCAGTAGTCAAAGTGAATTGAAGGGGAGCACTACACCCCTCTCTTTAATGTACATTATTATAAGTTTTTATTGCTGCAGTAGCTGGATGTCTTTCTTCATAGTTACCTGCACAACACCTCAGAGTTGTAACAAGGTTCTGTTTGACACCTGAGACAAATTAAATACCTGAAACTGAGATGCTGGAGGAGTTGGGCAGGGCCACACAAAGAGTAATAAAGCAGGAAGCTTAACCAAAAACCTGTGCATGTCATGTAAGACCAGGAGAGCTTTCTTCCCTCTGTATTAAAGCAGGCAAGAGCTGGAGCAAGCTAACAGAACACACTGTAGCTGGAGAAATGGAAAACAGCAGGTTTTGTGCTTCTGTTGTTTGATTACTATTTCTTGAGTTAACAGACTTGGGATGTTGTTCAGCTGAAGTGAACAAGATCCTTCCACTGAGTCTTTCAGTGTGACCAACTCATAATTAATGATTTCTTAATATTCAATTCAATATTTTCTCAATATTCAGATAAGTGAGCTGCCTTTTTCCTTAGGAATATTTTAAATGAACAAATCTGGAATTTCTTAGTTCAAAATCTGGGTAGTTTCTGGTCTGCAAATTAATTTGCATGTCCCTGCACTCCTGAGATGTACCTGTGAGTGTAAAGGAAGTACTGTGTGGGAAAGGTATTTCTGAGTAGTCCAAATGGGAAGGATAGTCTCAGGAGATGAAAAAAATTACTCTGGTTTGCTTTTTGTACCAAAGGGTTGCTCTGGATAATCAGTTAAAAAGCCTTTGAAATGAACCTTCAAAAATTTTAGAATCATCCCTCCCTCATAAGAGGCCTTTTTTCCATCACATCAGTGAGATGAAATGAAGATAAAGGGTGGTCTGTTTAAAATTATTTCCTTCTGACATTAGTTTGAATTTGGCTTTTTTTCACTCTCCAGCAATCTCAGTGGAGATGGGCTGCTATTCCCAAGCTCAGAGATTTTACATTTCAATGCTATGTTTGTGTGCCTAGATCTAAGCAGATGAGTAGTGATTTGAGCATGCCCTGAATCTGGAATGTGCTGTCCTCGAGTTAGGGAAGAAATGAACCCATGGTGGGTTGGTTGTTGGTGTTGCAGAGGGAGCTGGGGCTGCAGGAGTGGATTCTGAGTGTCAGTGATGCTGAGCTGAGCCTGCCCTGTGCTCACTGGGGGTGAGATGAATCCCTGGGTGGATGGGACCTGCTGGGAGCTCACTCTGGAGTCCCCTGGCACCCACAGCAAGGCCCTGCTCATCGGGAGGAGCTGCTTTGGCATGGGGAGGTCCTGGGCAAATGGCCACGATTTTGGTCCTCAGCTGGGCTGTGAGGAGAAAACACAGGGGGAAAGAAATCTTGGGAGAAATGGAGGGTGCATCTTGTGGAAAGAAATAACACACTCAGGGTAATACTGGAAGAAAGCTTGCAGGTTTCTCACCCAACTCCTTGACATCCAGGATGCCTCACAAGCCTGTTACTCTTCCTTTTCATTACAGCACAAAGTGTGTGGCAGTGATGAGAGGCATCAAGGGTGTCCTCTCCCTCTCCCTCCACCGCACCCCCCTCTCCCTTGGGATTGTCTCTGATGGTGTGAATCATCCTGAGAACACCAGGGGGGAATTGCAGGAGGAACTCTGTGGGTGCTCAAATAAGGAATACATTCCAGAGATGGGGAGCTGTGATGATTGACTTTGGTGCATATCAGCCTGCAAAAGGATAAAAAATGTTAGTGGAGATGGGGCCAGCTGGGCAAAGTGATGTCCCAAGGTTGCAGGCCAGTTCTGGGTGCATGCTCTCCCTGGCAGGGACCCTTGCAGGGTATGTCCAGGTCCAGTCTGACCACAGGGGACACCCACGATGGGATGGGTGAGTAAAAGTGCTCAGGCTGTCACACAGGGAGATAAAACCCCAAAGCAGCTCTGTGCTCTGTGCCTAAGCATTCTGCAAGGCCAAAGGCTGCCAGCCTGTGCATTCCCACCCAAACCTGCTTCTGGTGTCACCCTCTAGACCTGCTCCTGTTCCAGACTGCACTGGCTATAAATGTGCTCAGAATCACCCAGGGAAGCAGGGCTGTGTTTCTCATGCCTGAGCAAGAGCCTTCTCTCCACTGCTCCACTCCACTGTGCCAGCTGTGACCCAGATAAGCAGGGGGGCTTTCTGGACAATGAACTTTCTTTGCAGCACTCATGATCCAGAAGGCTTTGGGTAACAGCATTCCATAAAGTATCCATGCAGATTCCCAGCCATTTCCTCCACCAGGGACAATATGCAGCAATTTCAGTGGAGTCATCCAGAGCCAGCAGAAGCCAGTGAAAGGAATTGTCCCTGGGTTTGTCTGATTTCCTGCTCCTCAATTTCCTCTGGAGGAATCGGGCCCACATATGGACACTGACCCCAGTAGCCTCTGTGTAACAATCCCCACTAGCAATTCTGCTTTCATCTTGTTTGCTGTTTTATTTGTCCTGTATGATAAAAGGTCCTAGATTATTTTTTTTTCCTTCAGTTTTAGGGAAAAACAGTAGGCCTGAAGAGAATGCAAATGAACTTCTGCTTTTTGTTTTGTGTTGATTATGAATAAAAGGATGAGATAATAGTAGTTCCATAAAAGATCAACATTCTTTAAAGGTATGACAGATTATGCATTCTTTGTTATCTAAATATTTCTTTCTCCCTATTCTCTGTGTTTTGAAAACAACAAAAGTTATCAATCACCTGGAACTGTGCTGATGTTTCCATGGCAGTTGAACAATTAGGTCTGTTCACCAGGGGCCCTGATTAGTCCAATAAAATCCTTTGTGCAATTCTTTCAGGCAGAATATTACCCTGTGTCACCAGCTAGGAAGAAAAAATTATTCTGGCCACAGGCACTTATTTTCTCATTGACACACAATACGTGAGCCTTAAATGCCTTTATTGTGCTTTTTTAGGGTTCTCAGGGCAAGAGCCCATGACCAGAACAGCCCTGTGAAGAGTTTGCTGCATTTCCCCAGCTAAGCAGCACATCGACATCTAAAATTGCCCCTTCCCCTGAGCTCTTTTAAGTCAAATTTAGGAGTGGAGTGATTAAACAATTTCAGTTTATTAGATGGGTTCTTTTACCCACTGTCAGTGGGCTCACAAAGCTGCCGTGTGAGCCCCACCTGCACATGGCCTTGGCTTACACAAGGAAATCCCATCCCCACAGCTGTGATAGGAGTGAAGTTTCTGTCCCAGGTCTCTTTATCTGCTCCTGTCTGTCCATGAGGCACTGCTGAGCTGTAACATTTCCTAGGAAGGGGCTGGTATGACTGATACGGGAACAATTTCAGATTCACATTGGACAGAGTAATAAATAAAGTAAGAAAAATACTGCAAATAGTATAATTTTTTGTGGGGCTGGGTGTTTGACACTTTACAACTAACTTCTTTGGGGATATTTTAAATCAAAATACTGATGTTTAATTTGATTTCTTTGAAAAATTCTCCATTCCATTAAACTGAAAAATAATAATGTCTACAATGGATTAATTACATTTACCTCATTATTCCATGACAGCATCCTCACACTAGAAATTCGTGTGGTTTAATTCTGTGTTAAGATGATACAAGTCTGTGCTGTAGACTAAAAGAACATGAATCTTGTGGGAGGATACAACCAGGTGATGCTGTAGTATAAATGCCCTGGTGTGCACTGGAAACAGCACCCTGGAACATCAGGTTAATGTTTGCAGAGTGGATGAGCTGGCTTTTATCGAAAAACAGGAAAAAGGAGATAGAGTGGCTTAAGAATGGGACATTAAGCAAATGACTCATTCTTGCTGATACTTTTTGCCTGTCAGTGCAGGATTCCAAAGTAAAATTAACTTAAAGGTATTTGAATATTTCGTTATCGTTTCAGTCAAGGGTATAACCACATCTTGTCTGAAAATGCTCGTCGTCCTCATTTTTTTTTATGTTCAAGCAGGGAGCTTTTGGCTTTTCTTCCTGTCAGTTAATACGACCTCTCCACTTCTCTAAGAATAGAGGGAAACCTGGTGGAGTGTGAAGTTCTCATAAACAACTAGGCTGTGACTATACCCAAAGATGATCAATGCCAAGCAGAATCAAAATATGGTCATCCCTTTTTATTCAGAGGGAACAGATGCTCAACCCACACCATTGCCATAGAGACCTTGGAATTCCTGAATGCCCTGTTGCTGAACCCTTAGAGATGGAAATGGACATGCAGAGCACACAGCTCTTATTAAGGTTTGCATATGGATCAATATAAAACTGAGGTATCATCCACCTACATGCAGCCTATCATTTCCTTCAGATTGATTTGTGAGTATTGGTGCTAATTTTAGTCTTCCTGAGAGTGTTGTGTTTTCTATGAACAAAACAGCAGAGGCTGCCCTTTGAAAGCACCTTGAATTTTCAGATGTGCTCCCAGAAGCTGGAGCAATGCCCAAAGTTATCTGGTGTAAAATCAGTAGACTTTGCCAAGTGGACTGTTATTCTGAGCATTTTATGTAACCAATATTTTGATAAGAATAATATATAACTGCAAATGCTATTTCTTGTGGAGATGCTTTCTCTAGTAGATACCTGGGGTTTACAAGGGCACTGAGGTATCTGTCAATACATTTGATGTATCTGAAGTATTCTTACAGATCTGGCCATGGATGTCTTGATCAGATAGCTGGTTATGTAATCACCATGATTATTCCAAATTAATGTGCTGAAAATTATAATGTATTGCACATTTCATTTCCATTATTTAGTCTTACTGGATTAACTCAGATCAGTAATGCTTGTTCTCTCCTGCATTGGTTAAATATTTCTCTTTTGGGTATACTGTTCAGCACCAGCCAAGTACTGCATGGTTCAGGATGGACATTGGCACAGAAGCCCCAAATAATCCCTACACAGGGAACAATGTTGGACTAATTTGGAGGCTTTTTGCATGAATGCAGAAGAAAGAGTGAAATATGAGGACATATGTTGTGTTAGATACTGAGAAAGTCTAAGGTGGCAGAAAGTATAATGTGACACAACAACCTCATACTTAATTTAGTGCTTTTTCCAAATTACTGGCCACATAGATTTTGAAAATTAAATATTTTTACTGTGTTGATCATTTTTAAGTCAGGAGTCTTGTCCATACAATTTTGTCCTATAGCACACCAAGCTGCCTGAGATTCTTCTATCCACTGAATATTAAAAGTGCAGGCAGCAGCAAAAAAATTCCTTATATAACACAAGCAAAACCTCTGTAAAACCTCCTTACCCCACTCACCTCACCCTGAGATGAGTTTTGGAATTGAACTTGATTTTAATGAAATGAAAAATTGAATGCTCACATTCAGACTATGCTCACTTTTGGTACTGCACTTGCTCACCAGACATTTTTCAGTGTGTTCATCTCTCCCCACAGCCCATTGGAGAGTCCCATATCCAGCAGCTGACTGCTTTGGTAGCAGCTCAGCCTGAGCTAACATTGTTTTCCTCAAAGATAAAACAATAGCAGAACTCTTCCAGTAATGCAGGAATTTTTTTTGTTGTTTAATGTCTTGTCATGTTATGCTCAGATGTCAGTTTTCAGTTAGATGAAATGAAAATTATATCCTTAAGCAAACAATGGGGGATTCTGCCAGTGTGACCTTTAGGGTCAATCATCTCATTAGCAGTCAGCTTTTACAACTGCATGTCATTTCTAGGAGAGGGATTTACAAGCTGTTACTAAACAACAAATTAAATTGTCCGTGAGCCATCGTCATCTGATGGAGAAATTCCCCGTGGGTAAAATGCTGCTGCTTTCTCAATGGGACGTTTTGGAAAATTTTGATACAATTTATTTTCTGCCAGCATAACCTTTACAGGGAACAGTCCCTTTTTTATGATGACAGAGAGCTGTGCCACCAGTGCAAACAGCTCCAGATGCACAGTGAAATTCAACAGTCACAAACCACAAGCCTCATTTTAATGAAAGCTCACAGGCATCTCTCTCCTCTGCTAATTGTTTTCAATCAAATTTAAAATACCACAAATAGAGAGCAGCTCAGTAGTGCATTACAGTCTCCATTAACTAACATTTTTTTTATTAAATATATTTAAAAAGCAATAATCTGAGAAGATTGCTTCAGGAAAGGTTTGCATCTCTGCATTTTGAAAATAGTAGCATTGTTTCAAATAAGCTGTCAGGCTGAGCATGATGTGATATAATAAAGAAATATGTTGTGACATCATATATCCAATGTTCTTGAAGACCAGGAAGGGCAGATTTCTAATGTGTCTGATGGTGTCCTTTACACTGACAAGTTTTTCTGTCCAAGCACTTTATTTACTCCAACAGGGACCCTTCACTTTGCATGTTTTGTTGTTTCTGCCTTAATCTTTCAATTATTTCAGTCTTAAATATCAGTCTTCTCATGCAAAGTCTGTTAATTGTTCTGTTTGCAATCAAACTGCTTATTACTTTCAGAAGTCTTAAGTCATTGTGCCGTTGTGTGTTTGAGCTTACCTCACTTCTGTGCATTCTTTTTTAATACTGTCCTTTTAAAAAAATACAAAAACATGGTCTGGTCCTAATTTATCATTTTCCCTTGTGCCTAGACTTCATTTTTGACTGAGAAACACTGGTATCAAGACAAGTCCAGAGGAAATCTCCTTCTGTAAGTCACTGTGCTTGTCCTGACCTCTTTTTAGAGGGCACATGGATAGGCTGAGAGTTGGAGAGCTGCTTCCAGGGCTTCTGAGCTCCTTACAGACAACTGGTCCTGGAAAAGAAAGAAAGAAACAGATTCCTGAGTCAGGTACTTAAAACAAAAAATCCCCAAAACCTTCCCCAAACTTTCCTACACTTTAATATTTAGTGTATTAGATTTTGACAGGTGGGCTAGGGAGACACAACCCTGATATTGCAAGTTCAAGCAAAACAATGCTCACTTTTCATAAGAACTAAATGCAATTTGTGAAATCTGCCTTGATTTGTGCCACAGTCCAGTCAAGTCAGCTAGTCCTTGATCATTTACTTCCTCTATGACCTGAAACAATGCCAGACTAACTTCCCATATATAATCAAAGACAAGGATTTTTGAGCAGTCTGGTGGCTCTGTAACTGATAACACCACCCACAGCAGGCCTGCGTGCTGACCTTGTGCTTAAATTCATGGTAAATATACAAAAAATGCCCTGCAGGATATACAACATGACATAAAACTATTCTAATTCCTCACACAGCAGGGATAGAAACCCAGTTACTTGCAGAGAGAGTTTTTGTCAGGGTAGTGGCTCTACAAAGGTTATGACTTTTTTCCAGGTTTCCATGAATAGATGCATCAAAGTTTCGACTGGCAAAAAGCCTAAGAGAATATGGAATTTTCACCTCAAGAAGGGCATGGTCTGTGCCTACCTTCTGATATATTTGGCATGGACTAGAAAATGGAACAAATTACCATGTTCCAAGCTTTGGCTAACCCTGGATCCCTGGCAGTATCCAAGGCCAGGTTGGACATTGGGGTTTGCAGCAGCCTGGGACAGTGGGAGGTGTCCCTGCCCATGGCAGGGTGGGCACTGGATGAGTTTAAAGGCCCCTTCCAAACTGGGCCATTCTGTGATTCAATGATAATGATTCTGTGATCAATTCTGGATAGCTCTCAAATGGATTCAATTAAACAGTTACGCAGCCAAAACTCAGTTAGATTTACATTGCGTTTTTCTCCTCACATGACAGAAGAACATTGTCTAAACCCCACAGTGGGAGTTCACCTTAGAGAAGGAACTATATTTAAGGACAGCTGAGAGCTTCTAGAAGACAACTCAGCAGAAAAGAGCAATATAGCAACCATTACTTTAAACCTGTGAAAATGTCTTAAGAGTTAGGCATTGCACATTCTCCAGTGATAGTATTTTGTGCTCCATGCTCATCTCCAGAAACTGCATCTCAGTGAAAGACTTCTGCCACATCCTGGGTGTTAGGCACTGACATCACTCTGTCCCACGTGCTTCATCCAAGTCCCTCACAACCACTTGAGTGGCTTCTGGTTTTCATTCTGGCTCCCCCTGCCCAGCCAATGGCACGGCGAGCTGGGGTGTTTTGTTACGTGCGTCAGCAGCAGAATTGCAGCTGGGTCTCACTTGAGAACTTTTATTAGAAAGATGATGTATGAAGCAGAAGGAACGCAGCTTGGCTTTCAGAGCCCAGACTGAGGCTGTTGCTCGAGCAGTTGGAGGAGTGGGGGAAAGGCTTTTGACATGCAAATTTCGCATGGTGTTGGTACAAAGGCAAATGATGGATGATAAACATCGTGTTGTGTACGCTTTACAGTGTTCAGGCTGAGCCACACTTTGATTCGTGTGGGAAGGAGCCAAACAGGGACAGTGATAGGGACTGCAATGGGGACATCAATGTCTGCAAGCAGCTGAGCTGCAGGAATCTGTCGCTGTCACAACGTGGACAGGTAGAAAAACCACACGATGTCCAGGGTCAGGTATCAACGGCAGCATGAGCCAGTTTAATGGCTTTTTTCTGAGGTTTTTACATGTTAGTTTGCAAAAAATGAGTTAAATGGCATAAAGTAATTGGTTCTCTGGCCATCCACCCCTCGAGGGGATTGGCCCAGCTCTAACACGTCCATTCCCAAGTGTTTTTCTAGTTGAAGCCACAACAATCCAGTAAAAACAAGTCACAGGTGTGAATATTTGATAAACTGGTAACTTTGTTTTAATTAGCTTGCATGGGAAAGACAGAGTTTTCACAAAATGCTATAGAGCTGAAGAAATTCACTGCTAAAGCCCTTTCACATGTACAGAAATCCCTGTTGTGGTATTGACAGTGGCTGAAAAGGGCCCAGTAAGGAGAAATAGCATGAAACGACCTCATGGAAGGAAACACTTAAACATTAGGGGAAAAGAATCCTTAACGATGAGAAAAATTACATGATGAAGTAGCTATTTTTAGACTAATATGAAACATCGCTCTGCGCTGTTCCAAAGTGTGATTTCACTTGACAAAGAGTTATAAAAATTGCAGTTTCTTTACCCATTGTGTCTGTTCAGTCATATTTGCTGATTTTTAGTGACAACAACTTGGTTTTATACCATGCAGTTCTTGTCATGGGCACTGACAAGCAACAGAGGGAGAGAATAAAGTGAAATTTACTGGGCTTTGGTTAGAATCAGGAAAATTGGGGTTCTTCAGGGTAAGTTGACAGTGTCTTTGGGATTTCTGAAAGAATATTATTTTAGGACTAATTTTGTGGTGATAGAAGTAAACACGTCATGTGAAGTAAAGTGCAAAATTCAGCCATATGGCTGCTCTAAGCAGAAGCAGAACTTTAAAACTGTGCAGTAGAGAGTTACTGAGAGTTGATGTAAAAATGTGAAAGAATCAAGGGGTCTTTTCTCTGAGAAAAAAACATCTTTAATTAAACTACTGATAGTGCTACAGAGCATCTTTGTGAAATCTAGCATGGTGGTAGCCTATAGGTCTCAGTCTCATTTTGCCAGTCACAATGGAAAAAGAAAAACGCCTAAGTTTGGAGAAGTATGAACACACTGAAACACACAAGCAATAGCGAAAGTTGGCACCAGATCCTTTCTACAAGAAATAATGAAGTTTGCATTCAGAGCTCCTTTTGAGTGATGAACTGTGATAACACTTTTTTTTATTATGAGCAGTCAATACTTGACAGTCATGAACCACAAGAAAACCATGTTTTCTTTCTTTCTTTCTTTCNATGGCATAGCCTTTAAAGTTGTAGTATATTGTGTTTAGCTTAGTTTATTTTAAGATAGATCAATACCACCTGCTGAATTTGAATTTTTTAGTTTCCAAAGCACTTGATAGCATTGTGGCCCAGTCACAATGTATATTCTTTTTTATCACTTAAGATAATCCAGGTAAAGCAACTTATGCACACTTAAAGAAATAGACAGTTAAAAGCATTAAAAGAGGATTCAAGGACAGAATTACTGAAATTCTAAAATCATGCTTAAAGGATAATTTTCTCTAATATATATTAAACTTCTCAAGGTTTTTAAACTTTCCTCTTAGGTGATCATTTCACGTTTGTTCATTAGGCCCAGGGATGAACTCCCATGTCTTGCCACTTGAAAATCTAAACAATCTGTGTCTTTCAGGTCACTGGGAAAAGTTATTTGGTAAATATAGAATTGTGTGGATCTATGGCTGCTCCACCTGCAGGGTCTTTCCTGAGTGTATTTGTCCCTCAAGGAGGGGGATCTGGCTGCCAGTCTGGAAAGCCCTCCTGCATTCATGAGGTCTCACAGGTTGATTTGGGTATTTTCTCCCATTTCAAGCATTATTCCTGGTAATAATGAGTCTGTTTGCTGAATTAAGGTGCTGGCAGCACCCCTTGTGCAGTGTGGAACTCTCTACAAGTGTTTGGAACCTACCGAATTGTTTCCATCGCATCCTGGCAACAACAGCCCTCAGTTAACTCCAGACCATTTTGGCTCTGCAGGAACAAAAAGAGTAAACCTTTGTCACTAATTAGACACGACTGGGTACCTCCATGAATCAGATTTGTTGAGAAGGAAGGTGCCAGTCACGTTGCAGAGCAGGGCAGTGCTGCAGGTAAGCGCTGACAGAACACGGCTCTGCCTGGGGTCTGAGTGCACCCCGTGACGCAATGCTGTGGAACAGCACCATTTGTTTACAGGGCTGCAGCCAGCTCCCAGGCCAGCTGGCTCCTTTCCAGGAGTTTTGAATTACTTTTGGAAGATTGTGTAAGACTTTCTGTCCAATAGTTTATTACTGCAGAGATCTTGAGCCAGATCATCCTTTCATTTTCCCCTGTATTTTTCCATATTTCAGTAAGGGGGACCAGCCCTGAAGCCAGTTTGCAAAACCTTCAGAGAAGTTCTTCCAAGAGGAAGAGGAAATTCTCCTGTGGCAGACAGGGGTTGTAGAGTCCCCATCTCTTGTCGTGTTTGTTGTCTTCTCTCTTTCTTTCACCTTCTAGAAATGTTTCTTTACTATTTAATATAGTTTTGTTTTATGATACTGTCAAAAGGAATAAAATTAATGAGAGCACTCCAATGCATTGTGGAGAACTTGATTTGTTTTTTTTAAACCTGCCCAGTTTCTAGATGGCACTGAGAGCTGTGTGTAGTCTTTTAGGCTTCAGGCGCCAATTCCGTTCCTTTGTCTGAACTCTCTTCCAAGCCTTCCTCCTCATACCTCACTCTTCTGTTCCCTAAAATACGGACAATGAAATTGACCTTTGTCAATCACTTTATCACTCTCCTAAAAAGCATAAGTTGAAATGTTGGGGTTTTTTTTGGTAGGCTTTGTTAAAAAAAAACAAAAAACAACAAAACACAAAACAACAAAACCCCCCAAAAAACCCCCCAGAAAGTAGTACTGAAGCATTGGGGGAGGGTGGGACTGTGACTTTTTAAAGCATTCTTCCCATGCAAGATTCACTAAACAAGATTGTCCTTTTGGGGTTAGTCTGATCACAGAAGTTCCTTAATATGAATTAAAAAAAAAAAAACCAAAAAACAAATGTCATTTCTCTCCTAGCAATTTCTCATCTTTCCTTTTTCCTGCAAAAGTAGCAGAACAGAACCTGGACCTGTTTGGTATTGAGCAAGTTCTGTTGTTGGAGGGGTTTCTTGGGTGCTCTGGTGGGTCATTGTTCAGAAAGTTGCCAATGTTTCCTTGTATCTCTGAGAAAAGAAATAACAGACTGGATAATTTTTAGCTTTCTGGTTTTTTAAAAAAATGTAATGTCTTATCTCTTCCATGTTTTCTACTTCCTGTTATTTCTAAAAGAATGAGTCAGAGAAATGGAAACAGAGCTGCTGTGAATAATTTAAAAGTGGTCTGAGAATAGCTAACCATTACTTCTGGTGATGCTGCTTGTGATGGTTACACAGTGATAAGATTATCAAAAGGACTGTGGAGACAGAAAAAATGGAAAAGATGCATTAAGTCATGTAGTCACTTTTGCTACTGTGGAATTATACCTTACATTAGTTTTACTAATGGCTTGTCTGGCTACCTTTAAAAAGTTTGAGAAAATGGATTTCCAGTATTTCTTTAACATTATCCCTATACCTTCTCTTACACTAAAAAGATTTTTTTTCTTTTCATTATTTCATCCTGTTAACATCTTAGAGCTAATTTGTTCTGCTAAAGACTCTCCAGGTTAAAACAGACAGTGATCATTCCTTTTTCCCTTCAAGTGATGGAAAAATCACACTTCAGATTTGTTTTGTAAAAAAAAAAAATGATGACACATTTTCATGAAAATGACAGCATTTCATAGAAGTGAGTGAACTTATTGATTTTTCTGTCTTTACTTCTTTTCTGTCTTACCTCTTCTGCCTTGGCTTCATCCTTCCCACCAATGAGGGTAAAGTAGGATCCATAGCCCAGAGACTGGAACTTTTGTTCAGCCAAACCATTTCTGTTTTTCTATGAAAACAGAATGTCACCATGCTTGTCCCAAATACTGTCTAAATAGCAAAAAGATAAGATTTTTTTTTTTTTTTCTTCAGTAATCCTCAATAACTTGTGTAACCTCAATTCAGTAAAGGTTTGTTACTGAGTCTGAGGATAGGACAGAATTTACTTCTTCATATATTTTTTAGAAGACTAACATCATAAAAAGCAATTCAAAACTAGTTTATTCTAATTTGGTAACTGATTGAAAAGAAATTTCGGCTTTGCCATAAGCCAGCAAATGCTGAAGAACTGTAAAGATCCATTTTATCAGGATAGAGGGATAAGATTTTCCAGACTGAAGTTTCAGAAAGTAACTACTACCTCAAAACTAAGCTTTCTGTTTGCTTTTCTCCTGTTAACACTGTTTTCATAAGAGATTTTAATCCTTAACTCTGAGAGAGAAAAGGTCTGGAATTAGAGATATAAATGGCTTAGGGATACACATGAGCATTGGGATTTTTTTTCTGTGTTGCCTGCCAAAAGAGAACCCTGGATATTTCCCATTTGGCTTCCCTTTAATTAGTTGATTTCATTGTAACTACACAATTACCTATCTATTAGTATTGCCTAAGCCCTGCTAATTTTCAGGAAAAGCCTACCTGTGAAACTGAGTCCCTTTTTCTGGTTCCACACCGAGCCCTTTTCCCTGGCTCTGAGCCTTGCCGGGGTGACCCCCAGAGCTGTGTGTCTGCACAGTGACAGGAATAGGGACAGAAATGGGCTTTCCTGGCTGGCTGAAGTCTGACCCAGCTCAGAGCAACTCTCTGCTCCTCGGAGAGCTGAGGAACAGCCAAGACATGGCCTGGCCATTTCCTCACCCTTGAGCCACTCCCTGCCTGACCAACACCAGGAACATCTCCTGCACTGACACATTTGACAAAAGTCATTTGTTTCACTTGAGATTTGAAATCGCTCAGGTTGCATCAGTTCCATGTTTCCACCCAAAGCTGTACTGATCTTTTATCACCACTCTTGCTGTTCCAATGGCAAAAGCAGCTGGGCAGCCTCCCTTTCTTCACAGTCTATTGAGCCTATGTCTAATGGGCAAATATAAAACTGGAACTGATGCCTTGGAAATCCCTCTAAGTTTAACTTAGGGGTCGAGTGGTTACAATCTCCTGAAGTGCTCTGTAATTTAACCCTAACAGCTGCTGATTTTCAGCTGGCTTCTCTCTTTATCCTCCCCTGGACTATTTTTCCTCATGGATTCAAGCAAAAGCTTTAAATCTTGAACAGAAGTGGCCATTTGTTGTTGCTGCTGGATCTTTCAGGAGGATGAAATCTACTTCAGGGAAAGATATGGTCACCTCTCACTAAAGTTTTCTGACATATTGCTCTACAAGAAACTACTTCCATTTGGGTTTGACTTCAGCAAGTTTCAATTATGGAAGTCAAAAGGTTTCCAGGTTGGATGTTTCTCTGCTTTTGGGGTTGAGAGTGGCAGACAGGACAAAAGGTTGATGATGCAGCTCCCAAAGTGGGCTCCTGCTTTTGCCTGTGTTGAGGGACAAAAGGCAATTTTTACTTTGAAGTACTTTGTTTCTCATATGTGGACCGGATATTTTCTCCTTTCTTAGTTAGGAGATACCACTGGAATATTAATATTTGTGTGGTTTTTTGTAAATTAAAAATTCTGATAAATACCCTAGAGTTTGAACAGGCTTCTACACATTGAGATGTTCTACCTAGACAATAATTTTGTAATTAAAATGCTGCCCATACTAAAATCTCCATATTTGATTCTACCAAGCACATAGCTTTTCATCCTCATTTGAGATTTGAGGGGTCAAAGTTTTACCATTTCCAATGACTCACTTTCAGTGCTGTGCTGTCAGCTTAATTTGAAGCAGAGTAAACTGATGAAACCATAGATTGAGGGGTCACAGCAAAAAAAGAAATCAATAGCTTCAATATTCAAGCAGGTTTTCATAACTCCCTACAGCCTCTGCTTTCTACTCCTTTCTGTTCCCTCCCTGCTTCCAAAGGATAACAGATTGTTTCTTATTTTAGTGGTGTTACAGATGGAAATTTAAGGAATGCAGAGCTTGGCCAAAACTGACCCCTTTGGAGTTCGGGTTTTGTCCACCAGTGGAGGAAAAGGGTCCTTGACTATTCCCAAAGGCAGCATCTCAGCTTTTTGGGGATGTTTAAGCAATCACCAAGTGGTGGAACCAAGTTATTTGGACTTTTGCCTCTTGTTAGTGAACAATTACAGAGCAATTACAGTGTTAATACACACCGAGTCTGTGTTTTTGTTTTGAAACACAAATGTAATCTGAAATCCTTTGTTTTAGCTGGAGGGGGTAGAGAGGAATATAGAGTTGTTTACATCCATGGCAACTCCTATTTTCTTTATTAATCATTAAAAAGAAAATTTGCAATTCTTTAACCTCTTTTAAAAATGATTGAAACAAAGACTCTTTGTTTTGTATCAAAAATATATCCTGCTTATTTAAACATTGAAGTAGTTATTTCTTTTTTTTTAAATAGAGTAAAAAGAAAAAATATTATGGAAGATGAAACACTTTAAATCAGTATCTTTCTTGTTTCAATTCAACAGCATTAAATATTTCAGTGCTGTGTAACTCCCAGTATATTTATTTTTTATTCTGGGGAAGTGAGGCCTATCCCTTTTCAGAGAATCAGTTGTGAACTTTGGTTTGCTTCCAACTTCTGATAAAATCCTGCTTTTTCTTTTTTTTATTATTTTTTTCCCTTCTGAGATGCATGTCCCAGATATTAACTGCTCTGTATACACCTTTTCCACATTTCAGGGGTGAAACTAATATAGTGCTTCAGCCCTAGCATGCATTTTATGGAAGGAAAGGAATGCTTCATGTTTTGGATTTGTTTTCTTCTGTTTAGTTGTTTGAGTGTTTGTTCTTTTTTTGGCAGGGGGAGGAACGACAGAAATTATTATATATTAAAAAACTAAATCCAACCCTGTTATAGACAAGCACCAAAACAAGTGACAGGCTTGAGAACACAAAATATGGAATTAATCATAGCAATGCTTGGTGAGTAAGAATGGGTTTTCATCAAATTTAGAAGGAGCAGGAGATGGAATGGATGCTGTTGGTTGCAATCTGTATTATTACCAGGAGCATGTAGGAATTGGGAATAACCTGGGTTTGTAGTCTGCAGCAGTGCCCTCAGTATAACAAAGCTGCTCCATGCTGACTTTCCTGGTGACCAATCTCCAGGCTGGGCTCAGAGGTTTAATTTCCATCAGCCTTGGCACGTTTTCCATGAAGAGAGATCCCAAAACATTGCTCAGGCACTGCTCCACCTGTTGGAATTGTGACTGATCTCATCTTGGGAGCTGCTGAAGGAATGAGGCTCCAAGGAGTGGCATTTGTTGTGCTACACTGTGCTTTTTATCTGAGGGGAGGGGATAGGTGTGGGGTCAAACAGATGATGCATAATGGGTGCTTTGAGAAAGGAAAATACAAATTTCTTCTTTTTAATGATTTCCTATCTTCTATCAGACAGGGAGTGGCTGGGCTGAGCTCATGAGGGTTAGAGGCTTCACTTTTACATGGGATTCTTTCCTAAGATGTTGTAGGCAACAGGACAATTCTGCTTTTTTTTTTTTTTTTTTTTTTTAAATAAGAAAA
>VXAC01000498.1:391604-424634 GCA_013399225.1 Rhipidura dahli
TTTTTTTTTTTTTAAATAAGAAAATGTATTTTTAAAACTTTAACAATTTTGACAGAATTATTTGGATTTTGCTCCAATTTTCCTTCTGCTCTGTGTTGGGCTCTATTGGTTTGGTGTGAGTGCTGATGGAAACCTCCTGGAGGAAAGCAGAATCAGCTGCCAAGGGAGCTGCTGAGCAGGCAGGTTCAAGGAGCTGCAGGTGTGGTGGGAATGGTGCCATTGGAGCTCTTCACCAGTAAGGGAAACCCAGCCAGCCCGGCCAGGGCCACTCCAGGCAGCTGCAGGTGGATCCAGAGGGTCATGAACAAGCTGCAGCTGAGGGAGCCTTCAAATGAGCAGCTCCAAACTGGCAAATGGGGACTGACCTGGAGGGATGCAGGAGGTAAGGTGGTGTTCATTTTATTAAATAGTGAAAAAAGGCTGCAGTTGCTTTAATATTTGATGAAAATGGTCTTGAAGCTTTGTTGTCTCTTTTGTTGTGTCAGTGGCTTTTTGTATCATCTAAGGTGCTGGTTTTAGGCTCATTGTTGTGAGGTATCTGAGAGAGGGGGCTTGGGACTATGAGGTATAAATTTTTATAAAGGCTTATTTGCTTGTTCAGTTTTTGATAGCTGGGAGCTGCAGACTGGAATTTGGACACCGTTTGGAATAAACTTTACAGCAGGTCCAGCCACGTGTGGTTCTGTTTATGTGTTCTGTAAGGAGTGTGGTCTGTACTTTATAGCTGCAATTAGTTGGGTGCTGCATTGGAATCACTGGGGTCCAAGGAGGCAGTTGTGGATATTCTTCCCAAATACCTGTGTTTGGTGCAGGGGGTGGGGGAGGAGAGCTCTTTGTTCTAGAACCTCTGAAGTTCTTAAAGTGCAGAACTTTTCTTTGGGTCAATTGATTATTGACATCAGAAATTCCCGTTTCTCAGAGGGGCAACTGGAACAAGGCTTGTTGGTGAGAACAAAGGCTGTTCTATTACAGTGGATTATTACACTTGCAGACCTAATTATCCCCTCTGGGACTCAGCACAGGCCTAATGCAGCTTGGATTACGGAGGCAGGTTCTTACTTTCAACTCTGTTCAATAGATTTCTGACAAGTCTGGTTTTACAGATGATTAAATTTCAGTACAATGATTAGAGAGTTTCCTGCACAGGAATCACTGCAATTTTTGGAGGTTGGAAGGGAGAGGGCTTGGAGGGAAACCTCTTTCACTCTGAGGTTTGCTTGGGTTTTTCTACCTCTTTTATTTTTATGCAGGGGGGAAAAAAGTAGGATTTTCTTTTCGAGCAAAGCTATCCTTGAGGTCTGGCATGCGAGAAGTGATTGATGTCCTGGGTAACTACAAACTGTGTAAGGCTTATGCTTGAGGAATTAAATTGTCATAAATAAGTGGTGGCTGAGCAATATTATTGCCATGTCTAGAATTAGCTTGGTGAGCAGCTGAATGTCACTGAGTATGTCCCCAAGGCCATCAGTGGAGGGGTAACAGGGTGGGGGTAGGCTCTGGAGCTCCAGTGATAAAGTCACTTCATCCAGCTTTAGGTGTTTGCATTAGCTGATTGTTACTGAAGCTTCTAAAGGATGAAAGTGTAGTTGATTTCCCCGGAGAGGACGATAAATTAAAAAAAAAAAAAAAAAAAAGGATTTTATTGAAATCTAAATCCTAAGCCTCAAAACTTACTTCCAAAGTATTAACAGGGTAAACATCAGTCCTTTTTCCAGGTTCCACTTGCCACTAAATGCCTATTTTTACAACCCTAAGTCCAGCTACATATCAAAATTGTCATGTTTCTTAATATACTCTGCTCTTATGTTACCTCATTCTTGCAATGGAGGTAGGAATATTTGAAGATAAACCTGAAAACACCAATACTAGAAAATTTGTGAGGGTTTGTCTTGCAGAATTTCAAGATACTTAATCATGAAAACTCTTGTACAGAAGCTTTTCTTGTGGGCTCTCTTAGGTAGATTTCCATGTATCCTTTTGCCTTTTAAGAAGGTTTTTAAAAATCTGTCAGCCTATCCTATTTTCTGTGAAATGTAGATTACTGTCATTTATTTGAGACAGACATTCCAAAAAAAAGAAAAATAAGAAGGAAAGAAAGTGGCCTGTAGATTAAAGCGTGATTGGGAGGAATGAGGTAAGTGAGGTGGCTGGGATTTTTTAAGCCTTAGGATGAAATTAAGCTCAAATATCTTTCCTTAAATTTGTGATGTTGTCCATGAGCATGTTTTCTACACTGAAAGATGAAAGAAGCTCCACAGCCTTACAAACAGCTTTTTATTTTCTTGTTGCCTGTAAATAAATCTTTCAGGTAATAATTAATTGAACAGTAAGAATTAGTTTTATATAAAGCTGATTAAAAAATAAATTGAATTATCATACACTAATAAGAACCTACTGAACAGTACACTGGTTATGTTATAATGTTTGGACACCAACATTGGCTGTCTGAGTGTGTTGTGCTCTCTGTGGGGTTGTGCATTGAAAAATACCTGCTGGTAGGGAAAGAAACACCCAGCAAAACAGCTGAGGGCTCTGACTACAATGCTGCTGCTGTCTTATCAATGGCTGTGGATTATTGGCAGAAAAGAATGACTCAGGAAAGGGCTTTATGCCCAACAACATGCAAAGGGTGCTTGGATCCTTAGGAGCTTTCTGAAAATCAAAACAAACCAAACTGTGGACAATGAAAACAAACCCCAACTGAGTTATCTTTTCTTCTTCTTCCATGAAAAGTTCTGGGCAGCCTCCTGTGTGCATCCTCTATCCCTGTTTGGTGTTCATCCCCATCAGAATTCCTGAGAACCTCTCTATCTTTGTGTACAGAAAGTACAAAATATTTTGCCTTCCACTTCCTGGTAATGATCTGATGAGAGATATTTAAAATTGGTTCTTTCAGAGAAGGAATATTTTCAAATATTTTTGAAGGTCTGCAGAGGATGGAACATTGGCATGAGTGGCTAAGGAAGTAGAGGAGACCAAGGTTTGCAATAACTTTTATTAGCCCAGTTGTCAGAGCTGGTGAAGGCAGATGAATTTTAAAGCACATAAGCCCTTTTCAGAGTCTGAAATGGAAACAGGAGGTTTCAAAGCTAAATACAAGTGGAGAGAGGTTGCTGAGTTTGCCTGAGCTTTACAGAAAATATTCTATAGGTACGATTCCTCTTGGGAGGCAGCCTTGGTGCTCAAGTGCACAGCGAGAGATTTGACTCCAGAGCTGGTATCTGTTACACTTGTTTCTTCAAAAGAAACAGAAAAAGGTTTCATTTCTGTTTTGATATGGAGCAAGACAAATATGTGCAAGGATGTTTATCAGAATCTTCCAGTAAATAGTCATGTTACACTATTTCTCCTCACGAGAGATTGTGTAACTCGGACTAAAACAATTTGCACTGAATCTGTTCCTGTAAAACTGTTTAGTGTTTGGAATTCACCTTTTGTTTTTGTGACCAGTTTTTGTGTTTGAGATCAGAATGAATACATCCATACTGCAGAAAGATTTTTCTGGAAAATATAAATGTGTGTTGAAGTATGTCTCAAACTAGTTCTTAATTATTTTTTTAAAATCTATTAATTTACTGCTCTTTAAGTAATGACAGCACTTAAATTAGTTTGTTTACTTATAAAATAAAGTACTCAGTTGTTCAGTCATAGGCTGCTTCCTCTGAGATGCAATGGTAGTGGAAATTTGCTATAAAATAAAAAGGATCTGGGGTGGGGGAGAAAGGCAAGCAAAACCAAACCCCAGTGATTTTTGTAGCTAAGCATGCAGCAAAAAGGGAGGTCTGGCCCTTCTGTGTGTCAGGTTCTCTGTGTGCTGAACACACGGTGAGATCAGCCCCAAGCCTGGCAGTGTTTAAATCATGCTTTAAGAGAACACTGGGATACTGCCTTGAGTATTTCATCCAAGCAAGGACTGAACTGCAGAATTTACCTTTTCTGTGCTGTGGCTCGCCAAGGAATTTTGCACTCTGTCCCTGTGTAGAGTAATAGTGATGGCAGTGGACCATCTGTGTTAGAGCAAGCAGAGCTGGACTGGATTTAGAGCAGGTGTGTGCCTCTGACCTAAGCCCTGTGGCTCCTGCTACTGCTCTCTGATATTTGCCTTTGGAAGGATCCAGGCTGTTGGAATAGCAGCCCGACTATGAGTCTACCTGACAAGAATCTGCTTTCCTCTCAAATGGGTGACATGGAGACATTGAACAAAACATTCAGCAGGTGCCTCTTGATGGATCTGCTTTTCTGTGTCACCTGAGGTTTTCTAGATTGTCTTCAGTGAAGAGAAATGGATGGAATTCTCAAAAATCACCAGTGTGGCAGCTGAAGCCTTGATTCTCAGATTTTACTAATTTAGGTTGATAGCCATTTCCACACAGGAAATTATTTTGTCTAATTTAGTAAATTTCCATGCAGACTGGCCTGTCTGAGTCTTGTCAGTTTTTAACCTTTGCAGTTATTTGGTCATTTTTCCTGAGGTGCTCAATGTTGGAGATACTTTATCCCCAGTTAAAGGCTTTTTGTGTATTTGAAAGCTTCTTGGCTCTCTCTCCTTCCATCTTTAGTGGCATGTAAAACATCCCACAGATGATGTAGTGCCTCATTTCAGTGTTTGTGAGCCAGACTGGAACTCACCTGCTTAAAAGGGGGCCCCCTCTTAGGATGTTAGCAATATTTTCTAAATAATTGTAGTAGTTAAAGTGCAAGTACAATGTAATTAAGTAGAAATGTCACTTTACAGCATAGAATTTAACACAGAGGCAAAGCTCGCTGTCTGAAAAGAGCAGAGAGCATGAAATGCAGAACTATTTAATTCAGTAGGAAAGGTTTACAACCCTCCCACTTTGAAATACAGAACAAAACTGTATTATTGGAATGGTAATACACAATACTTCTTAAAGCCAGAGGTGTCTAACCTTCTTTAAATATTCTTCAGAAGCAATCAGATGGCAAACACACATTTTCACAAAAGCAGTTTCTTCCACAAAGCAAGCAAGCTCTATAAAGCTGCTAAGCCTTATAAAATCTGTTATTACTTGTGTCCTTTATACTCTAGGTGTTTTAGCTTTTAAAGTGATATTAGCAGTTTAATTAAAAACTTATCAAAGCCTACCTCTCACACAGAAGCAATCCAGAAATTCCAAACACAAACATCTTGCTGTGTAAATTAGATGCTAGAATCATATCAAACTTCAGGTATGTTAATTATTTAAAAAAAAAAAAAATGTCCCAGGCATTTAATGAACTAGATAACCAGAGTACCTTGTTGTTAAAGCTGGAAGTGTCTTTGACCTCGGAGGGGATGAAAGCAGGTAACACCTTTGGTGCAAGTGAGCTTTGATTTTTGTACTTAACCATGTCTAGTAGCTGAAATCTTTTTTGCAGAAGGTTGATATTAATTATGGGCTGATGTGACATAAAGGCCACTGAGGCCTCCAGAAATATTCATCAGCATTTAGAAGTCTTTGGATCAGGTTTGCTTTTACTGCCTGAGCTTCTGGAACTCCATCTTGTGAAAGGACATCATTTTTTTTCCTTGTGGTTAGATTGAGCACCAGAAATAAAAGGTGTTTTTTCCAGTGAATATAATGGATGCAAACTAAGATAGTCTTGTATCTGTACCACTGATTTCCCTTTAATGAGGTGCACAGTTATGACTGAATTTTAAAAATAACAATTCTTAAGGTGGTTTTGGTTCCTTTATCATCTTGGAAGGCCTTGTATTTCTTGGATGAGTGCTGGGGTACGGGCTGATGCATTAGACTGGACCGTGTTTCCCAAGGTGTACCTGCAGCAGGTCAGAGTCAGGTGTTTTATTGACAGGTGATCAGAAACTGCTGTTTAGAAAAATTATTTTGGGTAAGATTGTCACTGTTATGTGGTGCTGCCAGGTCTTGGTGGGTGTAGGGAGAAAAAGGTGCTTATTTTTTTTTTTTTCCCTGAGAATTCTGGCATTCCAAACCACATGTCTGGCCCTTGAGAAGTATCTGAAAGTCTCTTTTTGGGTGATTATGCCCTAGGTAGAGCCTTGGAGTGCTGAAATCTGGTGGGAACAAAAGTTCTGTCTGGAACTTGCTAAACATGAAAAATCAGCTTTCAAATTTTTTCCTTTTTAAAAAGTAGGGTGTTAACAATGGATTGATGGACATACATATTTATTTTTGTAAGTCTATTTTCAAGGGACTAAAGTCATCTCAAGTCTTGCTTTAGCTTACCCTATACAGGAATCCTGATCATTGTTATTTACTGTGGCAAATTACCTAGGCAACATAAAGTGCATGTTTAAACCTTTTTCTCTTCCTTTCATGGCTTCACAGTTAAGAGCAAATAGGAATAACATATGATTTTAATAACTACAATTTGCTCCTTAGGCTGTATTTCTTTAGATTCAACTGGATTATTTATTTTAAACACGGTGTAAATAATGTGCATATTTTAGTGTTTAGAGTCCAGACAACAACCTGTATATAGATGCTATAGAAATGCAGCTTCTCAGAGGCAAATCTTATATTGGTGTAAGTTTCCATAGGTTCAGTGACTCATGGAATAACGTGAGTTGACCCTGTTGAAGTTGTTTCTGTGTTTTGGTTTTCTTTTTTTTTTTTTTAATTTGCATATTTTTTGGTTTTGATAGGCTTTCTTGGGAAGCTGGTAGGTGAAACTGAAGCTTTGCTTGGTTTAATGTAAGAACGGAGTGTTTAGAAATCTAAGCACAGGATGTATGAAATCATGGAGTTAGTTTAAATTTTGAGTTAGTTTGGAAAATTAAGGGTACTGTGGGTTTTTTGACACTTGAAGGTTATTGATCTCTCAGCACTCATTTGGAAACAATTATATCAGCAGGTGGAAACAATGTAGGAGTTTCCTGTATTGTCAATGCACTAATTGTATTTTATATATGTCTTTTCTCTCAAGACATTTCAGTTTTTAGTGGCTTAGAGTACACCTAATCCCAGAGCAGACTTAAAGTTTACTGCTGTGATATTTGAGGTGTGTTAGGGTTGTTTTGCTAGGTTTTTTTTAATGCCTTTGATGTATAACAAATTACTAATCCACTTTCAAAATAATCTCCTATTTTTTTTTTTTTTGCAAATCCTATCTAACTTTCTGATTAAATATTTCTGTTAACACCAACTTTGGATAAGGGGATTGGATTCAGCATGTCCAGAATCCTCTGGGGCCCATGGTTGCTGCTGGAGATGTGTTTTGAACCTAAGAACAAGTTGTTTCACAGTTGAATTGTCTGGATTTCAGCTGTACACCCAGGCAAGCTGAGTGGAGCTGGGTTTCTTGGGGGGTTTGAAACCTTTAGGTAATTGCCTGCAGAGCTCAGGCCTCCCAGCAAGCTGGGAGCGTGGCAGGAGACTGCTCTTATAGAATGGGTTGTCAGGGCATACAATTCCATGGTATAAAAAAGAAATAGTGATAGGAAATTATTAGGATGGAATAATTTTGCCTAGGTCTAAGGCAGAACTGTTTTTTTTCTGTCATTCCTAGGAAATCATAAGAACTTTGAGGAAAACCATTGATACCAGAGGTACATCAATGCCTTTATTTGTTTATTTATTTTTTTTTTTAAATGTGCATTATTAATACTTTTTCAGCCATCCAGTCTCCTTGCCAACCTAATTATACACTTTCACAGGGTGTATTATTCTGGGCAGTTTTGATATTGCTGATGAAAATGCAAGCACTTTCAGAATGGTAACAAAGGTAGCTCCTAGCTGGCATCCTCACACTCACTTCATTGTTGTTTGTTGTTCTGAAAATGTGCTTCCTTTTGCTATGTGTTGTTTTAAAATGAGCATGAGGTGTACTCTTGACTTGAATGGATGGTGGAGGAAGAAGAAAGGATTTTCCTAATGGTTCAACAAGAGCACTTGGTAAATAATTTATCATCATCAAGTGCCAGCTTTATCTGCAAGCTGACAGGTCTTTCTTTTATGATTCAGTGGTGTGTGTGCTGACCTGCTGTACGTGCTGCCCGTCAGTGTTTTAAATCTGTTCTGGTGTTACCCACCTCCTGTTACACTGGATCCACTCCTTTTTATGCTTTATAAGGCATCTGCTGATATTTATGAAGTATATGTTAGCAAATGTAAGAGCAAGTATTTTAAGGCTCATTAATATTTTAAGTACAGAAATACAACTTCTGTACTCGTGTGTGTGGCAGACGTCTTGTTTTATGAGAACTGTAAGAAAGTGATTTTGCTTATTGATTGACATTATCAGGCAGTCAGGCAGACACTCCAGCAGGTGGAATCACCTTTTTGTGTTGATGTCTGCCAGAAGTTAACAGCAAATGTGATGCCCTTTCTGCCAGTGAGAGCTAATGTGCACAAAGGTAATGGGTTTTAAAAATGCTGCAAACCTTAATGGCGTGAGATCAATATTCCTGCTGCTGAGGGTAAAATGCTACTGCATATATTATTAAGACCTCCTTCAAAATTGAATTACTTGAAGCACTTTTGGACTGTTAGAGGATTCAGTATTTATCTTCACAATAAAATACTAATGGACCTGTGTTTGGGGAAATAATATTAATATTTTTCTTCTTGCTTAGAAATACCAAAACTTATTTTAGGAAAGTGGAGATGAACACAGCAATGCCCACAAATCTATTGGTTTCCTTGCTGCTGCGTAATGTTTGAGACTGGGGGAAAGTTAAATTAGCTGGTAGAGGAGCTAGCCAATTTTCCACGGATTCCATATCTGCCTGTGTGTGTTTTTTGTCTGCTGGAAAGGGAATGAGCAGGAGAACCCTGGTTTGTTCTCCCAGCAGTGTGTTCATAACCTCAGTACTGAGGCACTGTCCCCAGTGAGGCTACCCCAGCAGCACTGTAGGATGTTGGAGACCTTGGATGTTTTCCAAGCCCCAGTGTTTGAATATTAATGTGTGTGTGTGAATCTGAGGTTATGTGTGTTAAGTGCAAAGCATACAATAGCTCCTTGCAGTGAATCCTTTTTTTTTTTAATTTCTTATCTCAAGAATGTGTGTTCTGCAAATTATCTTGTCAAGATTTAACCTGGCTCGTAGTACCTGCTATCATTAACTATTTGTTCTGATTTGGTGTTCAGATCGCTTCTGGGAGAAGAGTTTTGCCAATTAAAGTAAAAAATGAGTTTTTTGACCAGTTAGACAATCACTGGTTAAACAGTCAGGGTCAAAAACCAGAAAGGGGTGGCTTAAATGTTCCAACAGGAAATAAACAGAACTGGCTTCAACTCAGGTTAAACTGAGTTACCACTGAAGCATATCACAAATCTGTAAATACTAATTGCAGTGAAAAAGCTCCTTCTTAGTGTTTGGTTGGATTTGGTTTGCAGACCAGTAAAGCAATTGCACTTGCACTGAAATGTTTCATTCAGCCCCCTTATTGGGTTCTCCCACTTGCAGACCACAGGGTGCTGAGCCACCCAGGCACTAAATGCTGAGAGGAGCTGTGCCATGATTGCAGCTTTACTGCCTGTTTTCCAGGGCTGTGGCTTTGCCCTTCTCCCAGCACTGTGGGTTTTCCCCCCTGTGCAATGTGAGAGAGATCTGGCTCCAGCATGCTCAGCCTAACACATGGAAAATGAAGTGCTGTGGCATCAGCACACAGTCTAGCTTCTACTCTGGACAGATGGGCAAAATCATCATTCTCCAGAGGTGGAGCTGTGTGGCTCTGTGTTAGATCACTTGTCCCAGTGAGTGTATTCAGTCTTCCCTAACACTGGCATAGTCTAACAGGAACAAGGATCAATGCACCCACTAATCCTCCCCAAACTTTCAAACACGGCAACAAAATGTGGCTTTGACATTGACTGGTGGGGGCAAAGTGAAGCTTATGAAAAATTTGAGGTAAAGATTGTCATAAGGTGAGAAGCACATGGAGTTCATCCTGCTCAAAGCCATGGTTGGCATAGATCGACCTGATCTTCTGCCAGCTATTTTTCTTTTTATGCTTCCCCTTCCAGTGCCAGTTGGAAAAATATAAAAACTCTACTAATTTTCTCAAGGGAAGAGGAAATAAATTTTCCTGTGTTTGTATATATGCATGCACCCACATACATATGTGTGTGTGCATACATAAATATAAAAACCTGTGTGTATATCTGTGTATGTTAAAAACTCTTCCTTCATGCAATATAAAAAAGTTTCAGTAAAAACAGGAGACAAAAAAGGTAGGAAGAAAAAATGCAGACTTGGAGGAACTGAGGCACAGTGTGCAAGATATGACCATTTTATTATTTTTTACTCTTGTATTTGTCTATCTACATAAGGTGCCTTGTAAATTATTTGCTAATTTAAAGTATGATGTTTATAAGAGATTATTAATGGATAAGTTAATTCCTGCAGTATTCAGGCAGGAGAAGAGATGAGTCATGTTGGAAAATCACAAATTTAGTCCAATATCCCTGTTTGTCTTTTTCCTAAATATATGTGCTTGTAAATGCATAAAAATGCAGTTAATATTGAACTACAATGTGCACATATGTTTTACTGTTAATAAGTTTAAATCATTGTGCAACTGTACGACCTCATTCTTGTTCGGTGTTTCAGTGGAATGTGTTTTATAGTGACCTTTATTTAGTTTTTTTTTTAACTGATTACTTTTTCTGCCATGGAGCAGTAAGAGTGCTACAACACTGTCAGCAGTTCTTCAGATGCAGGAACCTCTGTTCTCTGCTGGAGAATCAGAAGTTGTACAGAACATTCCTACCTTGCATGAGCTACCCTCTTGCAGAGTCCCTGTCTCTTTTAAGAGAAGGTGAGGAACTGCAAATAAAGATGGGTTTTCAGAAAGCTCCACTCATCTGATGGGCATGTGAATATATTTGTTATTATAATGAGTCTAAATCTATGGCTTAAGCCTGAGAGGCAAATGGCAGAGTTTCTGATAAAGAGGACTTAACAGTGACTGCAGGATACGTGATGCTGTGATGTAAATGGGAGGATGTTACAGAATGCTGCATTTTCTGAATTGAAAAATATTTTGGGGTGTCACTGACAGGTATATCCAACTGGGTCCCTCTGTACTTGCATCCAAGCAGGTTTAACAGCTGTGTCTGTGTTGATAACAACCAAACCTGGATTACAGCATAGAAAAATGTTGAAACTGTATCTCCAGTTGACATTTTGTAGGATGGTTTCTTTTCATATTTTGGGTGTAAAACACTTCAAGGTGATAATTCAATGTTCTCTCTGTAGCTTTAGATCCGGTCCTTGTAGCTAAGATGAGTAAGCACAGTAAATCTACTCACCTGAGGACCAGTTTCACTGTCCTTCAAGCTGCATTTACCTCAAGCTGTTGGCAATCTGAAAGGCTCTACAGGGAGGTTGGGCAAAAAATCCTGAGCAGTGCAATGGACTCCTGTGCTGACAGCAACTCTTGTTATCCATGCACATATCCAAACCCTGAACAGCCCTGCACTGCTTTCATGGTCATTTCAATCAAAGCTTTTTGTGCTCTCTGCCATCAGGGTGAGCCCCAGAGATAGGGACAGACCCAGTCCAGCCCTGGGGCCAGCACAGCAAGGAGCTGGAGCTGCTGCAGAGAGCCCAGAGGAGGCAGCAGCATGATCAGAGGCACGGAGCAGCTCTGCTGGCAGGAAAGGCTGCCAGAGCTGGGATTGTTCAGCCTGCACAGGAGAAGCTTTGGGCTGAGCTCAGGGTGGCCTTGCAGGGCCTGAAGGAGCTGCAGGAAAGCTGCAGAGAGACAATTGCCAAGGGCTGCAGGGCCAGGACAATGGGAATGGCTTCCCAGGGCCAGAGGGCAGGGCTGGATGGGATCTTGGGCAGGAATTGTTCCCTGGCAGGGTGCCTTGGGCAGGGACACCTCCCACTGTCCCAGGCTGCTCCCAGCCCCAATGTCCAGCCTGGCCTTGGGCACTGCCAGGGATCCAGGGGCAGCCCCAGCTGCTCTGCCCACCCTGTTCTTCAGTGTTCTGTGTAGTTTTGCAGTTTTTCTTCTTGGACTTGGTTTTTTAGTTTGGTGGGGGTTTTTTTTTGGTTTTTTTTTTTTTTTTTTTTAAGTTAAACCTGTATTTAACAAGTATTTGATCACTTGTCTGTCTCTTTTTTTTGGAAGCTATATACCTTTTTTCTTTTTTTAACATCTGCACTATCACATTCTGATATGAACATGTGAATAATAGAAAAACATCTTGTATATGGTGGCACTTCATCTGCAGAAAAGTGTTTCGTTTCCCTTGATTTTCTAACCCTGCAACAAAGGCAAATGGTGTTTGCCTTTGTTACAAGTCTGTTTAAGCTATAAATTCCCAGATTCTGAAAATTGCTCCCATTGCCTTGTTTTTGTAGAGATACAACTTTCTTGAAGTGCTTTTCTGCGAGTGAGCTGTAAAGGTATATTTGTGCTGAGGTCACTGGCTGATGATAGACTTACACTTAGTTTTTCCATATGCTTAGAGATACTTTGTGTATAGTTAAAACTTTCACAAGGTGGGGTTTGATTCTGGCAAATAGATGGGCCCAAAATCTTTTCCTACAAAGGATGTGATTGCTTTCAGTTCACCCCGCTGTGCTGATCCTGAGGCAGCTCTGTAGAGCTGGGTCCTCTCCTTGTGTGGTTTTGGAGGACAATTTGCATTAAGTGAGTCAATCCTCCATAAAGGACGTTTTCTGTGCTTACAAAACCATGACTACTGTGTTACTACTGTTTCAGCCTCAAAATGTCTGAGACAAAGGAGGATTTGCATCAGGTATTTGAAGGTATTTTTTTGTCCTCCTGAGAGCTGTTTTTGCTTGCTCTAGATGCATGTAGGTGGGGGGGCAGGGAAGAATCTTTTATAATTTCAAAGTGATGGCTGTAAATCACTTGTTATTCCTTAGAATGAGGTTCAGTTGCCCTACAGAGGGTTTGGCTTCCCTGAGAGGGGCCCTCAGGGCTGGGTGTCCCTGTGTGCAGGGAGGGCTCCGGGCAGGGCCCAGGCTCTGCTCCGGGGCCCAGCAATGGCACCAGAGCCACGGGCAGGGCCTGAGCCCAGGGAGCTCCCCCTGCACAGGAGGCACAACTCCTGCCCTGGGCAGGGGCCAGCCCTGAGCAGATTGTCCAGAGAGGCCGGGCAGTCTCCTCCCTGGGGATATTGCAGAGCCCCATGGACACACTGCTGTGCCCTGTGCTCTGGGATGGCCCTGCTGGAGCAGGGAGGTGGCACCAGAGGAGCCCCTGGGGCCCCTCCAGCCTTCAGCTGTCGGTGCTGAGGAAGTTTTTAGCTGGAAAAACCTCAGCTCTCCAGCGTTCTCTGAGAAGTCTTTTCTTCCCACATACACTGGCCTAAACAATGTTCTGGTCAGGTAAACTGTTTTTACACCTGCACTTGTTTATCTCTGATAGAGAATATTTCTCTTAGGAAAACATCTTTCTGCTGCGTGCTAGATTTTTGGGTCTGCCTCTTGGGAGGTGGCTAACACACAGAACCAATGGCCATGTGACATGTAGCATGTTTGTGTTCTACCTTATAAAATCCCTTCTGAAAATTAGCAAAGTGTGGGCTTCTGCCTGTCTTTAATCCAGGGTCAGTGTGGTTCTTTACTGTGTATCACAACATTCAGCCATTCCAGGACTCTGTCTCAGGGAGGTTCTCATTGATCCTGAGGCTCTGCTGTTCTGATGCTTGCAATGAGTGTGCCTTATTTGTGATTGGGATCAAATCTATGGACAAATTCTTTCTTAATGCTTTGCTGTGGCATTTGGGAAAACTGAATTTTGGACACAGTCTGAAGCTGTACCCTGTGCCAGAAGTTGCATTTAAGTTTAGTTTAAAGCATATTTGTTAGAACTGGTGAGTGGCTTCGTCAGAAGTGTTTCACTGTTCTAAAGCAGTGGGATAACTGTGCTAATTAAAGAACAAAATGGATAGGACTGTGTTGGAAAGAGGAGAACTGATTTTGCCTCCACAGAACCAATTATACATTTTGTAGCAGTTGACACAGAGCAATTCTGCTGTAACTCATTTCTCTTCAGACACCTCAGAAAGATGCTCAGGATCTGATTATTCAAAAGATTGCTTGTTGCCAGGATATCACATTGGTTTTAGCCTTTGAATTTTATGTGCAAGAGCCAATAAAATGCAACACTGGTTTTGGAAATATATTTTATATTTACCTCAGAAGGTGCATTAGAATGATCTTGATTTCTATCATATGTACTGGACATGTATTTTATGTGAGTAATAACAGTGTTTGGACTTTCCTAGGGCTGTCATGATTTGTTACACTGTAGGATCCAAAAATAAAATGCTCAAGAAATTGTAGGGTCAGTGAAACTCATTAGGATAAATACAAAGCACTAATTAGTGCGTACTGCTGAATTCATACAGTGACTTCTTTTTTTTTAGTGAAATTTGTTGTAATATGTGCAAAAATAAAGTTTTCCTCTGCAACAGGAGTTTGAAAACTTACATTCAAAAATTACTATTTGCTGTTAAATACTTTTATGCAGACAAAGTTAATGGGTAGCATTCATAACAATATAATGCTGTTCAGGTCTTAATGAAGTGAAAAGCCTGATATTTAGAGGCTTTTGTACACAGATTTCCCTTCAAGACTTCACCCTTGCAAAGAAATTTAAAGAGGTTGGTGGAACTTGGTGTATAAAGTGGTAGTTAAGTGCACAGTAATGGAACAGAATACTTTTGAGTGTTATTACTCAACTAAGTTCTCTGGAACTTGTGTATCAGGTGCTTCTCCAGATACAGAGTTGAATTCTTGAGGCCCTGATGTACACTTTTTATTCCTACCTGTAATATGAAAAATTATATCAAAGAAATATAAACAGCCTGAACCTCCAGGCTGTTTTATGTCAGTCCCATCATTTCCTCCTGTTATAAAACCTGGCGTAACAAGGCAGCTTAAAGGCATCTTTTACTTTATTTTAAACCACAGTCCTTGATAATAGATAGCCAGGTAGGGGAATGGAGTGTTTCTGGAAATTAAGCTGTTTGCATACACCAAGCCACTGCACTGAATATTTCAAATGTGAGGAGGTGGAAAAAGAGAAGAAAAATAGAGGCAGAAAAGCATGGAAGGATACTGTGGCAGTGGAACGAGTCAGCAGATGTGTTCCTGGCTACTCTAATTATGTAAAGAAAATGGCTGTCTAGAAATACCAGAACCTAATGTTGGCAACTCCATAGCAACAAGTGCTTTATGGTTTTGGGTTTTAGCAGTGGCTGGACAGAGGCTGATACTGGTTTCTGTGCCATAAATAGTAATAACCAGCTTTGTGTCCCTTGGCTTTTATATGGCAATATTACCCCAGACACCTAAAAGTGCTGTGATTATCCCCATTTCACAAAGACCAGTAAGCAATGTGAGTGGAGTGACATATCAGTGTCATTGAGGTGCTTCACAGAGCTTGAAATGGAGCTTTAGACTCCAAAGTCTTGTGTCTTCGCCCATCAGGTTGTTCTGATGTCAGTGGTATTTTTGTCTTGAAGAATAGGAATGCTTGTTCTCAGGGTTTTGATATAGTAGCTATCAGTAGTTTCTGTATAAAACAATTATTGTCATAATGACAGCTGGTTAGAATAGCTCCCAAAATATGAAAAGCTCCCAAAATACAATGGAATACACACTATGGAATGCTGGAACATTTTTGTTCTATCTGGTGTTATTACTGGTTCACTCAAGAATCATGGAATCCTCAGTGAGCTCAATCATCAGAGCAAGGGATTGCAGTTTGATGGACACAGTCTCAGATGTTTTACAAGGGAAAAGGATAACACAGGAAACAGAAGTAGATCAAAATACTCGAAGATTAAGAAGACTGATTGTGAAGATCAAGAATGTCCAGAGTGAAGACAGCATTTGTGTGCCTGAGAAGTTAGGATCAAGCTAAGCATTGCTATTGCATCCCTGAGACTAAGCCAGAGTTTGGTCTGGGAGGAATCTTCCCACACAGCTCTTTTGTCATGGTTGTGTCTCTATTTGTAGCTTTCTTTTTGTTTGGTTGGGTTTTTAAGCTCTTTCTCAGTGCAAGGTTATGTGTTTGGTGTGGTTGTGAGGTGTTTCCAAGCAAGGACAGGCTCTTCCCTGCAGTTGGAGAATGCACTTGGAGCCTGGCAGCTCTCACTGCTGAGCTCCCTGGAGAAGGAAAGGCTGCTGGAAGTGACATTTTTGGTAGGTATGGTTAGCTGCATGATGGGTGTTGAGTTAGATGTTTATTGGGCATATCTCATAAAGGTTTGCTGGTTTGGTTGGTTTTTTAAGACTTACTCCATTGCCATAGCATGTGCTTATCTTCTAGTGGGCTGCCAGGGTTAGGGGAAAAAGATGCAGTATAAAATTGGTTAAAAACAGTGGGGCTGATGCAAGGATCCTTACACATATATCTGACTGCAGGCTAAATCTCAAACAGGGGTTGTGTCCAGGCTTGTCCTTTTATCATATTTCTTATTAATTTAATCCCTAAACTTTGTCCTTTTTCAATTACATGAGCAAGAGAAAAATATTCAGCAGTGTAAAAAAAAAAGTTGTAGATTGGGTTTTTTTTTGTGTGTGTTGGTTTTTTGGAGGTTAACAGACATTATTAGGGAAAACAGATATGAGAATTTATATATATATCATTGTTCAGAGAAAGAAGCACTATTGTAAACCCCAGAGAACACACTTTGTTTTGCTGATTGAAGAGATGGTGTTCTAATTTAGGAATTACAAACCTTCTGATAGTGATTTTTTGTTTCATTTTTAATGTTCACGCCAAGCATTGTCATTTCTTGCTCTGTAAATCTTCCAGAACACAACTGGTGACCAGTTGCTGACAGACCTTGCTAGGAATTCCATCCCTGGATAGAGATCACAACACGACTGCAGCTGCTCCAAGCCAAGTGTTGCTCTGCCTACAGCTGGGAACAACTGCATATCTCAGCAAGCAGTGATTAGCATTTTGATCTTGACAAGCACTTTCCTGTCTGAATACCAATGTCTGAAGATTGTTTTTGCCATGCAGGGCATAAACAGCCATTGCATCTACGGCTTGTAGTTAGCTCCTGCTTTTGATCAAATGCTTGCACACTTGATTACTCCTAATACAGTTTTTTTTAAAAAAAAAAAAAAAAACAAAAAAAACCCCGAACTCCTCTGATTTATAGTTGTAGTGGAAAAAAATGTAGATTTGTGTGTCTAAATATGCTAAATCAACTAATTCCAGGATGAAATGCTTGATGTCTGGAAGAGCATCCAGTGTCAGGTGTTGTGATCTAATATGTTGGTGGTTCATGCCAGTGCTCCCAGCTACTTGCAAATTAACAGTATTCAAGTGTAACCACGCAGCATTTATAGTCTACAGATTAGCATAGCCTGAGAAAAATCCAATTATACTTTTCTTGCTTGTTTGCCTTCATTATATTTTTGTTTCAGGGTACCTCTTTTATTAAAATTTCAGAATTATTTAGAGAACTAAAACCAGATTTATAAATAGCAAATGATAATACAAATCACCAGGCCTGGAGTATGAGAGTGTTTTGTCTTTCAGTAAAGGAAACATCTCACAAAGGAAGCCCAAGCACCACGGAACAGGGAAGCAAGTTAAGCTTTGCAATGTGTTTATGCTTTGCTGCAAAATAGGCTTAAACAAAAACCAACTTATGCTCCTAGTCCCATTCAACTGTAAGAGAAAAGCCTCCTGTACTCCATTCAGGGATGGAACAGCTGTAGGAATTTGTCTTGTGGAGGGCTGAAAATAACACAGAGGGAGTTTTCATATAATTATAGAGTAGGTTTGGGGTGGAAGGGTCCTCCAGGACCATCTGGATCTGGTCTGCCAGAGTCTGGACACAGCTGTCATGTCTGGTTAGGGTGTCCCATGTATCCAGGTGGCCAATGGCCGCCTCAAATGAACAGATTTGGTGGAAGGCTGAAGGGAGCTGGAATTGTAGCTCATGTCCAGTTTGCTGCAAAAACATAAGAGCTTGGCCTGGTAGAGCTTCAGCTTCTGGGCAGCGCTTGCATGTTGCCATATGCTGATGGGCCAAGCTGCCTCTCAAGCCAATTCCAACTGGCCTGAAGGATCTGGGATTGTCCAAATACAGTGGAAACTGTTTTTTAAGCAGAGAAAAATGATACTGCTTCAGAGAATCTCTACATTGCTGTAAGCCAAATGTAACCTTCTGTCCAGGAGCTTTGTTGTTTGTGGTTTTCATCTGTATCTCAGTCAATAGGAAGTAAAAATGTCTGGAAATTGCTTAAGAGGAAATGATGTTAATAGCAGTCAAATGAAATGAATTAGTTTGCCAGTTGTTCAAGACAAGCCCCTGATCGGTGCCCTGCAGCTTTATTAGAAAAATAAAGGAATTGTGACAGAGCCCCCCAGCTGTGAGGCTGGGGGTGAGAAGGAGCCATGTCACAACAAAAATACTGCTGAAGATGCTCAGTTACAGATACCTGTGAGGAATTTAAATTATTGATAGGACTAGCCATCAGCAAAGAGGTCTTAGACTGCACAGGTTACAGAGCGTGTTGATAGCTGGTGGCAGAACATTTAGAGGGATGCTAGTGGGAACCACAGAGGGACTATGAGAATATCTTGAAGCATAAAAAACAAAAGGTGGTTTGAAAATTGCGTGAGGACAAAAATGTGTTTGTGTGGGTTAATAGAGGAAAGGAAGCAGATTGGAAGTGCAACTGAAGGGTGTTTTGGGGGACTATGGAGAGCAGGGTAATTCCTCTTTACATTTGCCCATGCTTGAGCTTTTTCCTGAAGTGGAATGGCCTTTACAAGGTCTCAGAAAGCACTGATGCAACCTTGAGGGTACTCTGTAGAAATGTAGTGGTGCATGAATGCTCCTGGAGCCTTGTGAAATGGAGCATTCCCATGGCATTAGATTTGGGTATCCTGAAGAAATCTTCCATCGAAGTCAGGCTAAGGTAAATGAGGGAGAAGTACTTAGCAAGAAAATTCAGAATTAACAGGGTGTTAAATTGCTGCCAAAGACCCTTGTGACACAAGTGGCCAAGGAATGCATCATTTCCTTGCAGGAGAAAAATGTTCAGAAGGTATAAAATGGATGTAGCCAGAGCATCTTTGCTGGTGCCTGGACTATGGGACAGCACTACAGTTTGTGTGTAAGCTATGCATGTAAGTTTGTGTGCTCTATACTTCTACATTCTTCCTCTCTGAAAAGATTATATAGCCACAATTTCATTTTAGAATGGAGCTTTACAAAGAATCATAGAATGGTTGGGTTAGAAGGGACCTTAATTATCTTATTCCAGCCCCCTGCCTTGGGCAGAAACACCTTCCCCTAGAGCAGGCTGGTCACAGCTCCATCCAGCCATGCTCCCCTACAGATTATTGGAGCCCCTTTAAAAAACAAACAAACACAGCAACAGCAAAGAAATACCCTGCATTCCCAAGTTATAAAACCAACCCCAAACAACCACCTCCTACCCTTTTTTTGTTGCACTTCACTCTCTCCCCATGGGATGAGGGTTTCCTTAGGTAACACTTCTGTTGTTTCACTGGACTGCTAGTAAATTGCTGCTCTGTAGTGAGCAGGGGTCAGATGCATGAAACAGAATCTCAGAGGGTAATTTCATGCACAAATCTAAGGGCCTTTAGTACACTGACTTCTGTGCATTACTAGATAACTATACCTTATACAAACGTAAATGGCATTAGCGAATCTCCTCTTTGAGAGGAGTATAAAATACTGGGGTGGTGACTGATGATGAGATGGAATCCTTGGGGAGCAGGCGAGGGAGAGGTGGGGGGGGTGGGTGTATGAAAGAATAAATGAGCTGAGAGTCCAAAATAGCTCCAAAGAAGGTAATTACAGAATATTTGAGGTGGTTGCGTAGTGAGTCTTAGTGAAATAAGTAGGGAGCTATTTTCTAGACAACTGAGCTGTTTGTGAAGAACTGCAGTGATGAAATTCGGGAGGCAGTGGGAACCCTTGGGAATAACAAAACACCAGGTGCTGTTAATGCTGTGGTTGGAACTCCAAGAATTATCAGTTTGATTTCGTTAGCTTGGGGCAAAAAAAAAAAAAAAAGGCAAGGAATAGTGAGTAATGGCCATGATGAAGAGAAGATAAGATTTTGATTGCATGGAGAAGAGCTATTTATTTGCTAATATAAAAAGCAAGTGGCTGGAACTAACACAGGCCAGGATTTGTCTCACCTCCTGGATGGAATGACTGCTGAGTCACCACCGGGCAGGGAGTCACCGCTCAGGTGGAGAGGTGACAGCCTGTGCTGCTTGCTGGAGTGTGAGGATTCTTGATCTTTCTAACTGCCACTTTCCAACTCATTTTTGTGTCTCTTCATGTCCCTGTTTTTCTCTGAACTGCTACCAACTTGAAAGTCTTTGCTATTTGTTCTTAACTGCTGTTAAAATCCCCCAGCACTTTGGTTTGTGTTTTCTTTGGGCTGATTCAGCAGCAGTCTTTTGCTTCAGAAGCTGAGCCAGGGTCCTAGATCTGTGCTTGGCAGAATTTGGCCTTATCTTAGGGATAGCTGATCCTTACTAAAGTGAGGTATAGTCCATCCATCTCCAAAACAAACACAAGGATGCATTTATTACTTTGACCCTCCCCCCTTCCCTGCCAAGGATTTTCAGAATAATAGAGGAGCTTTGAGAAGTTTTGGTGAAACATGATAATTGAATTAAGAAGTACAACAGCAGGCTAAATAGAAGTAATATTAATTTCTCAAATCTATGAGAAATTTTGCATCGGTTCATCTAAGTAGCAAAGGATTAATAATTCATATAAATCATAAAAGTTCAGTAAATCATGCATCAAGTTAAGATCCTACTCACTATTACATTTTCACATATTATGAGTCAGCAGCTTTATAACTGTAACCATCAGAATTTCAAATGTTAAATGTATTTTTAACACTGCTTAAGACTGCATAAGAAATTATAGAAGGTCACCCTTTTGAAAAATTTACCTGTGCATGTGTAATTTGATATATGTAACATAATCTGTTATGCACATCAGGTTTGTATTGTGCAATTTTATTACATTAAGCACAGCACAGTCTGCATTTTATTTCACCTTCTGCCAACAAAGTCACTGACTGCGAGTTGCATTTTCAAGGCAAAGATCTGCCTTTGGAGTAACTTCAAACACAGAAATACCATTTTTGCCAGATGTGTACAAGGCCAGGCCTCACTGTAGGCACAGCTTTTCTTGGAACTCTGCATCATCTTTAACTGAAAATAATTAAGGAGTGTGATCACGAGTCTGGCATCTCAGCCAGAAAGAGCAGTTATTAGAAGGAAGAAGTCAGCCTATAAAATATGAATATTTTTTCTCATCCATCAGCCTGTAAATAATGATAATCAGAATACATTTGTACACGTTAACATTAAGGTGTTTGCATTTACATGTGCAGTAATATGTCTATACAGACTTAGGAATTCTCTTCAAGGAACAGGAAATTTGAACCAATAATTTTTTCTTAACAAAGAGGTCCAGTTTAACTTCTCACTAAAGATGTTAAACCCGAGGGCAGTTCATGTAATGCTGTCATTACATATGAATATTTCAATTTTAAAATAAAGAATAGTCTTAAATTTCTTTCATGTAAATTTTGACCTTTGTAATATTTGTGTATGGCAGATTTAGAGTTAAAAACTGTTTTGAATCATCACTTCATAGAGTCATAGAATCACTGAGGCTGGAAAAGCCCTCCCAGCCCATGGAGTCCAAGCTCTGCCCAGTCCCCACCTTGTCCCCAGCCCAGAGCTCTGAGTGCCACCTCCAGCCCTTCCTGGGACACCTCCAGGGATGGGCACTCCAAAGCTCCCTGGGCAGCCCCTGCCAAGGCCTGAGCACCCTTTCCATGGGGAAATTCCTGCTGCTGTCCACCCTGAGCCTCCCCTGGCCCAGCCTGAGGCCGTTCCCTCTCCTCCTGTCCCTGTTCCCTGGCAGCAGAGCCCGACCCCCCCCGGCTGTCCCCTCCTGTCAGGGAGCTGTGCAGAGCCACAAGGTCCCCCCTGAGCCTCCTTTGCTCCAGGCTGAGCCCCTTTCCAGCTCCCTCAGCCCTTCCTGGGGCTCCAGCCCCTTCCCAGCTCCGTTCCCTGCCCTGGACACGCTCCAGCCCATCAGGGTCTCTCTGGCCATGAGTGCCCAGAACTGGACACAACACTCAGAATCTGCATTGGAAGGAACCCTCAAGGTCCTTGAGTTGCCTCTCCAGTGCCTGGCACAGGGAGACAGTGTCCTAGTCTTGAAGTTTTCCCTTGTTTAGAAGTAACATGACCAAAGAATAGGACATAGAAAAATTAATTTGATGACAGGATGCAACTTGAATTAAGATACAAGGTAATTGAAGGTACTTTAATAAATAAAGTACTTGGTTTTAAAAAGATAATAATAAAAACTCAAAATTCTCACAATTAGAAGCTTCTCTTGCAGTGGCATTTTCATGAAGTCTTCCTCTGATGGATCAGTAAGAAAAACAAGTGCTGTGAATGGAACTTTCATTTACATTGTGTGAAAAGTTTCACAAGTGCTTCAAAAGTGGATACTGGCTCAGAGCTGGGAAAGTTACCAAAATGAATAGTCTGTTGAAGTGAGTGCTAGGGAGGCCCATTTCTTCAGAGAGAAATTATTTGGGAATATTTATAGCGAGCAGGTGAGAGTAGAGTCATTAAAATGTATTTAGATATTGCAGTTTTCAATGTGTGGTTTGACACAGGGCAGCACAATCAATTTTTCCAGAAGCAAGGCAGAGGAAAGATGTCACATTTACTGTCGAAGAGCAACCCTGTGCACTAAAATACTTATATGGCACTAAAAACACAGCTTGTATTGAGCCAGGTAAATGCTTCTGCTGGTGATGAAGAAAAGTCAGTTATGCTGCCTATAATAAAAACCAGTTAGTCTCCATAGGCAGAAATTGGCTTTATAAATCCACAGGAAGCAGCCCAGTGTTTCTCACATTGTCAGGTGGCGTAAGGCTGGAAAAGGCAAACAGCAAAGCTCTCCAAACGAGGGAAGCTCTGTGGCCAGCAGTAAATGGCAATGCTGGGACACAGGCAGCTGTTAAGAAGAGGTGCTCTCAAACACTGAACTGCATTATTCATGGTGACACTAACTCCCAACGACTGCTTCACGATGAAGGTACCGAGGCACAGCCAAGGATGAGCTTCTCTTCAGAGCAATTCAAGGGACAACAAAGGAGTGATGCCCTGTAGAAAATAATTAGGGAAATTAAAGAGTCTTGCTACAGGAAAGAGACACATCTCAGGGTTTTGTTTTTTTCAAGTGCTGAGGTGATTTGGGGAGTACTAAAAGCAAAAAGTTCAGGCAAAAATTAAGACTTAAAGTCTTTTACTAGGAATTGTTACCAGAAGCCTAAATGGCCTCATGAGGAAGGGGTGGAGGAAATTTGGAGTGGTAGGATGGGAATGAGGTTATAAGGATATTTATAGTATGAGGCACAGAACCATCAAGTATGGCTTAGGTTAATAAATACATGTGTACTTTACAATTGTCACCAGAAGGTTCTGTTGTATGAATTGGACAGCAGGGAAAATCCACATAACTTTTAATTTTAGTCACAACCTAAGCATTAATGAGTGCCATGAGAGGGGGAGGAATCCTCCTTCTGTTTTTTTGTTTAGAGTGTTTGACTTCTGAGAAGAATCTCAACGTTTTCAGTAACTCAGGTATATCCCAGCTGCCTGTGAGTAACAAATATTCACCATGACCAAATATTTATTGAGAATACTGTTGGCCTGTGGCATTTACCAGTCATTTTTCAGGCTGGTCGAAGCTTAGGGATTGATTTACGATTAAATTTTTCACCAACACAAATATTATACATAAAATGAAAGAATGGAAAGTTTCCTTTAGCTCTGTGCATGCACTGTGGTTGCTCCTCTAACATTTTTGTTCCTATCACGTCTTTTTGTTGGAACACTGTGACACTACACACTGACTTATGCTCAATGCTGGGAACTGGGGATAGACTGCTTGGGAACAGAGCTGAGGGCCTCTCCGTAAGCAGGCAAAAGTGATGTGGATTTTGTTTCAAACTGAATTAAAACACTGATAATTCTTCATCTTCTAGTATTAATGTTGCTGGGTTTAGATACGGGGCTGTTTGTTTGTTTAGTTGGTGTAGTTAAATAAATGACTGAGCTCAGGGGATGGTGATGCTTTTAATAAGTACAAATAGCAATGCTTAGGTAGGAGGTGTATTTTATAAAAATCATTGATACCTTCAGTGCTGACTTGCTCTATAAAATAAGTTACTGTATCAGAAGAGGTAAGAAGAGCTCTTCTCCTTTTGGTTGTACTTTTTTCTTCTCTAAGGTGAAAAGAGTGTTCACACTGGAGCTCTAATGAGTAATTCACTCTAGTCACTAATTATTAAGAATAAAGCCAACTTATTTGACTTGAAATATTTTGTGTGCAGAGATTCTGGTTGGTTCCACTTAAGCTGGCAGATTGTGCATTTTGATCTCATTTTCTTCTATGCTTAATCCTTAAAGCCTTATATACTATGGTGGCTTACGTTGTTTATCAAAGCAAATATCCCCGGAGCAGAAAAGTTAGATAAAGATGAACTGTCTTGGTCTTCCAAATTTCACTTAAACTGTTCCACTTGCTGAGTGGGAGGCATGTGAAAAATTAGGAAGGGCCCAATGTAGACCAGAGGTGTCACTCTGCTTTAAAAAATAAATTAGAATAATTCAGTTCAAGTGCCTAGTTACAAATACAGTAGTGCTAGTACTCCCCAGCAGTGAGTTCCAGCTTCTTGAAGGCTTCTATGGGAAATTCCCTTAAACAGGTCCCAGAAAATACTTGCAAAATTGTTCCTGTGAACTACAGCAAGTTTCCTCCAGCATTCTGGAGCTAGGTTTATTCTAAGATAAGAGACCAGGCAACAGTTTCCAGGGAATCTTTGTTCATGCTCACATGAAGCAACTCATTTGTGATGATGAGTAGTGTGCACATGAAAAATTGTTTTATTTAGACAGGTGGAAACTCATCACCTCCATCAAAATTTATAGATTCTACAAGCCCAGCAAATTCACCTACTCTGGAAAATTTCCAGTTGTAGTCAGTGGTAACCAAGCCATCACAATGGTAATGTGGTAAATAGTAAAAATGGTAACAGAGATCACAACAAAGCTCCCTATTCAGAGTGTGTGGAATCAAAGGGTAGGACAGCAAAGGAATGGAAATGCTCACTTTGTGCCTCACTGCTCTCATTGCAAAGTGCTGAAGTTCTCCTCCTCTTACTCATATCAAGCAATTTTGCAAAGTAAGATATTAAGATCAGGGAACTTTATTCTTGGGTAAAAACCTGGAGATACTTGTTTTAATTTGTAGGAGGGGAGGACAAGAGCAAAGCCTTCCCACTGGGCTTGTAAATGGTATTTTCTGGACAAAGCAGAGCCTGTCATTGACTCTTCATCTTGATGGTATTGAATCAAATTTCTGCTGTTCTCAGGTCTGATTTTTGGAATGACCAGTTTATCTTTTGTCTGAAACAAGTCCTCTCATTCACTTTGTCTGTCTTCCATCAGTCTCCATGATGAAGCCAGAGGTAAACTTAACCTGGATCACAGCACTGAAGAGGGTCTGATGCCAAAGATATTTTTAGTATGTCATTGAATAGGTGATAAGGGCACATGAGGAAAGATTTTTCAGTTTATATATGGCCACAGCTGACCAAATTAGTTCAAAACTATCTAATATATACGGCACTCCTTAAGCATATAGACAGTTCTGTATGTGCTATCAATTAATTTCTCATTTCTCTTGTTCTGTTTCAAGATTGCAAAACTCTTCAAAAGGAAATTGTACTAGATTTGTGGCTTGAAGTCAGACTCTTACAACACTGGCGAATATAGCTTGGATTTTTTATAAAGTCTTGGAAAGTGTCTGTGAAGGCTGAAATCCAGAACTGGCACCCAGGAGGCTGCTTCTGTCTGTTACTTCTACAGTGGCTGCCTGAGAGATGCCCAGGAAGCCAAAGATCTTTCTGTTCTCTGAGAATTCTTTCTTTCAGGTGTTTACTTTAAAATGTTTTAGCTATAGATTGATTTACAAACTCGGGGAGCTCAGAGGTGGAAGCATTCTGTTAATTTTAGCACTGATTTAATTTGATTTGGTATTCAGCTGTATGTAAAAGTAGACTGGTCATGACAATACTTAAATAATTAGATATTATAGGGGCTTCCATACATTTTACTTACTTTTAGAGGAAAAGAATGTGTTGGCTGACTTTATATTTAACATTTTGTCAATTGGTTGCAAAAGAAACCTTCTTACAATATTGGAACTAGATGATCTTTAAGGCCTCTTCCAGCCTGAGCCATTCCTTGATATATGGATGAACATTGATTAGTGAGGGTACATTTAAGCAGATTATATGTTCACTGAGCACTCAAACTCTACACTGAATGCATGTCCAGCTTGTTAAAGCTCATTATTAAACTCTTAAAACATACACATTACATACAAGTGGAAGAGATTGTTGTAGAATTCTATTGTCATTAAACAATGATGGATTAATCACGTAGGAACTCAATTATCTCTTGTATCTCATAGATTTCTGCCTTGTATCATCAGTTGATGAATATTTGATATGCCAAGCATGCTTCATTGAAATAACTAATTGCAAATGCTGTGACTTATTGAACAGACTTTACTGGAGTTTTAATAGAAATATCCATTCCAAAGTCATTTGAACGCAGATTGTGTGTTTGCTTTTTAGTAATTCCATCCAGTATAATAAATTTGCTGCTTTAATTGCATATTAACCTTTGAGAAATCATACCTCTGGGAAAGCCTCCTACTGGAATATACACTTTCTGAGTTTGGTGGTGGCACGTTTGCAGGCAACTGCTAAGGCACAAAAGCATAATTTGCTGTTCTGATCACGCTGGATGCAGACCCTTTAGTCTGTAGGCATTTTCATGAAGCCTCAGCTTCTAACAAAGGTGCTTCTTGACTGAGTTATGTGACCACATTTATTGTCTGTTTATGAGCAGGGGGAAGAAGGCCTTAACCTGCATCTGGGACCTAAACAATCTCATGGATTTTCTTTGCTGGCAGCTCTCCTTTTTTTAGGCTTCTTTGTTAAGATCTTCAGATAAAAGCCCTGTTTCAAATGGGGAAAAAAAGAAAAAAAAGGTTGCATTTGAAATTAAAAGCACACAAACATTCTTAAGCCTTGCACGTAGGGAACAACAAGGAGACTCTGAAGCCTTGACCAACATGCTGGACTCTGCTGTCTGGTACCTGGCTTTTGCAATGACAGGAAAGAGAAGCCCAGCAGAAATGTCGCTGTTGTAACACGGATGCTTCGAAAAACCACACAAAGTCCAGGGTCAGTAGAAATGGCAGCAAGAGCCTACTTAATGGCTTTTCCTGAGGTTTTTATATGTTATTTCACAAAAACTGAATTAAATGACATAAAGTAATTGGTTCTCTGGCCACCCACCCCTCGAGGGGTTGGCCCAACTCTAGCACCTCTATTCCCAAGTGTTTTTCTAGTTGAAGCCATGACAATCTGGCAAAAACAAGTCACAGGTGTGGATTTTTATCAACTGGTAACTTTGTTTTAGTTAGCTTGCATGGGAAAGACAGAGTTCTCACAAAATGATAGAGAGCTGAAGAAATTCACTGCTAAAGCCCTTTCAGCACCTACACAGAAGGAATTGGAAGAGAGCTTCTGCTTAAAGACAAGGGGGTCTAGAACTGACTTTGAACTGTGGAGAGAGTTCCTATCTCTCTGGCCTCTAGCAAAGGCCGTGTCACTGGAAATCTGATGCTTCATTTATGCCACTGTTGCCCTTGAAGGTCTGAAAGGTCTCTGACTCCTGTAACCCTGTGGAACTCAGGTTTGTTGCAAGGTCATTTCATTAAGTTTGGACATGGTGTTTGAGGAAAGTTCTCCTCTCTTTCCTAGCTGGATGCTCAAACACTGCTTCAGATGAAATGTGCCAGTGAAACTGCTGTTAACTGCAGTAACATACAGATTATGCTTATTATAAAATTTACCATCAATGTCAGCAGATTTAAGTATTTTAATTCTTCTTCCACATAATTGGATTAAGGTAGTGCTGGCATGTACCTGTACAGAACTCTGATTTGGAGTGGCAAATGGTGACTCTCCCAGGAGAAGACTTTGTTGTAGTAAAAAAGAGAGAAAATGCTGTCAATTCATAAGGTGTTTGTTGGGGTTTTTCCTAAGTTTTTACTGCACTTCCTAACAACGTACAATGATTTTTCAGTGAGTCCTCTAGACAGATTGGAATACTTTTTTCTGGTTGTAGGTGTTAAGGTGTGCACTGGTTAGTTTCATGAGATTTAAAATGCTTTTTTAACTTGCTGCTCAAAGTTCATGGCTTTGCTCTGCTATTCTCATCTTCCTTTCTTTTTTTTTTTTTTTAACAATCAGGAAAAAACTGACAATGAATTTACTGAGCTAATTAGCTAAGGGGATGTGGAGAAGAGTTGCTGTCATCAATGTATTTTGCCCCTTCATTCTTCCTTTCTGATCAGTGAAAGGCACTCGGTGGGGCCTGGAGACAAGACATGAAAGATGCAACTACAAACATTGATATTAGAAGGGCATGTGGGTGTGAATGGTTGATTCTTTACACCTCCTGGATGTAAAATTAAAAATAATAATAAAAAAAAAGGAATGAAAGAATATTCAAAGCCACATGAAAATCATTCTAAAATATCATAAAAAAAGGGGGCCAAAAATTCAAAATATCAAGCATATGTCTTTATTGATACTGGTTATCCTGTGGTACTTGTATCCTGTGAGGGTACAAGTCTGGGGACAAGTGAAATCCAAGTGAGCCATTGCCATTGTCCCACCCATGAAGTGAGCTGCAGTTTGAGAAGGCAGAGATGGAGGGGGGTCAGCTGACAAGGGGCTTTTTTTAAAAGAGAGGGAGACGCTGAACACTCCTGTCTGAGGTTCTCACAGTGGATTTTCTGCAGTACATGTTTCAGCTAAGTATTATTTTCTGGTATATAAGTTAAATCTTTTGCATAACATTTTCATGCTAATCTCAACCCCTTCTCAATGTAAAATCTGGGTTAGCCTGTCAGAAACAAAAGTAACACTGACTAAAGAATATGCAAGCCTGTCATTCTGCTGTTATTAAATGTATTTTAATTAAGAGTAATTACAGAGAAACTCCACTTGATTGTTGGTTGAACGTGTGCCTATTGTGGTAGAATACATAAAGATAAATCTACTTGGCATGTAATTAATTCAAACTAGAATGCCAGTAGGTACATGACCACATTTCTATTGCTATATTAGATTTCTGAGGATAATTAATTTAACCATTTAATTAGCATTTAACCACATATCTAAAAAGTATGAGCTACAAATCTTGCTACTGAATTTATTGCAACTATTTGTTAAACAATTATTTGATATCTAAAGACTTTTTATCAGTTTTTAAGTTCAAGTGTTGTGCAAGTTTAGTGTTGCATAATGTCATATAACTCTAGGTTACTTAAATGCAGTGGAGGAGAATACTGTTTGCTGTTCACACTTAGATCAGGTGTCTGAAAATTTGGGTTTTGTGTTCTCAAAGTTTTCTGGAAATTGAGGGTCTGTGGAACCCAGAAGTGAAGCAGCTGTGGGTTAAAGGGGATGGCAAGAGGAGGGAGGAGAAGGTTGAAGCATTGCTTTTACAGTAAAAGAGAATTCTCTTGTAGAATTTCTTGTTCCTAGGACAGACATTCAACAAGTTCACAAATACTGGCAGCTCAAGACCCAAGATTTGGATAGTTTCTGTCAGAATTTTTTGCCCTGTTCCCTGGGAAAGGCAATTTCTGTTGGTGTGAGATGCTGTGTGCCTTCTCTGGAAAGTTTTCCTGACAGCTGTGGCCTGGTGAGGTTTGTGCTTGGAACATCATTGTCTGCTCTGTGCTGGTCTTCTGGGGAGGGGAGGAAAGAGATCCTTCTCATGCTTAATCACCAAACTTTGGGCTCACCTGAGGTGAATGGCTCTTAGACTGTTTTCTTGGATATTCCATCAGTGTTATTCAAAGTGGAATTGCTTGACCTTCAGAGATCAGGATATGATACACCTAGCAAGGCTTGGAAACCTAATTTGAAGGCTTAGTTCTCAGTTAGGCAGAGAGAAGGCTTAAACTTGAAATCTTTTGGTTCAAAGATGAACTGAACCCCCTCATCCTTCTTCGTAACTTGTTGCAAACATTATATTCCATGATTCATTATCTCCTATCCAGCAAGAAATCCAATTTATAGATCCTATATTGACTTCTGCAGCAGTCAAGAAGCTCAATTATTTAGCTAATTGAAACATCTCTGTTTTGCCATCCTGTGGTAGTGTCAGAACAGTAAAGTTCATTAAAGCAACAAAGCAAACCTTTTGAAAAGGGAACATAAGAATAAATAAAAAAGACCTGGCAGGCCATGTGTGATTTGGTATAAAGGGCAGATTCTTTTGATAATATTTTTTTTCTTTAAGCACTGGATTGTGTTTTCCCTCTTTGCCCTTTCCCCCTCTTTTACTTGGTAGCTGGCAATAGCACCTTCCTTACATGCTTTTGCAGCTTCATGGGCATTAACTTCCTGGTCTCAAAATCTCCAAATCTTTTTTTGTTTGCACTTATCTCAAACGTGGAGTGTGTGGTTCCAGTCTGAGCTGCCTCTGAGAAGGTTTTTAGCTTACTGTCAGCTGCTTGAAGAAACGCTGGGCAAATTTAAAGTGAACACAGTAACACTGCAACCGAGGCAAAATAAATTTTTCATTAGAAAATTGTATAAAACAACCAGCTGAGCAGCAGAGCACAGATGATGAGTATCTGTCTGTACTCATGCTTTAAATTTGTTGCTTAAAGGGCTTTTTTTATTTTTTTTTCTTTTTTTGAGAGACTTCTGTTCTCAGGTCACTGGAGAATCCTGGTAAGAACTCAATCACTGTTTTCCAGAGCAGGACTCTATTCTGGAACTTCTCTGTTCTCTCAGTGCCAGGAGATAACCCACTTGCAACTCAGTGTTAGCAGAGATTCAAGGCATAATGTCACAAGACATTTTTGTTTTTTTCTAATATGTGCAGCAGGTCTGTATTTTGGCGTTGGTTGTTGCAAACTTTTTTTTTAGATGAGCCTGGTAGTGAACCACTTCTAAAATTTGCAAGATTCCTTTGCCTAGAGAAGGATATCAGTGTGTGAAATGCCTTTATTTTTATTTACTGCCTTGGACAATAAAGGAGAACTGCAGCTGTATGTTTTTCCCTTGCTGGTTTGCAAGCCACATCGTGGAAAAGCTCTCTTAAGAGAAAGAAGTGGGAAGATGCATTTGGCATCTTAGAGCAGTTTCTTTCCTTTTGCTGGTATTTAAGGAAATTTCAGGTGGCACAGGGATATGTGCTGGGCCCCTGTGTCACAGCAAAATTTTGGCTGTGAAGTTACATATTTGTTCTGGGTTTTGGTGAGGTTTTTTTAACCAGTAGATGTGGGTTTTGGGTGCACCTGAGAACTAGACTCCCCCCTTCCCCAAGATACAGTTTCTTATGGCAAGAAGCAGTGCCAGGTGTGGATTGCCAGCAGCATGGGGTGAAATTTTATTTCTGGTGGTAGAAGAAATCAGTGCATTGACAGCTTTTTGTGTGTGCATACAGTAATTTTTCATTGGTCTTCCTCATTTCAGAGAAATACAGAATCATGGGGTATCCTGGGTTAGGAGAGACTTTAAAGGTCATTCCAAGCCCCTACCATGGCCAGGGACACCTTCCACCAGAGCAGGCTGCTCCAAGCCCCGTCCAGCCTGGAAATGAAAATCTACTTTACTTTAATGGAAACACTGAGAGTGTTTTACAAAGAAATACCAGCACTCCAACCTTTTACTTGAGGGATCCTGGGTTGTTGTAAAATGTCTGCTAAAGACTGAGTTGTTGGGTGCAGTAATATTGTATTTCTTCCTTTCCATTCTTGTTTATAGTAAGTGCTGCCTAAATATTTTCAGTGCAAGGGAATATTAACTTTTTTTTAATGAGGTAGGAAAGCTGGGGATTCTTTTTACATAGAAACTCAAGTCTCCGTAGCCAAAACCACTATCATGTTCTATAGCCTTCAGTAGAGAGCTAATTTATGTTCTCATCCTTACATGTCTTTAATTATTGGGAATACCGATTTTTTTTTTTTTTGGATATGTTTTTTAGTCTCACTTTTGCTCTTTCTCAAGGGTTGACTTTTTTTTACCCTTCCTAATTTTTTCTTATGTTCAACCCTTCCTTTACAGCCCTCCTCTCTTTTGTTAGCTGTATTTCATGGTGTCCACTTCCCAGACTACTGTGGTGCTTCTCTATTCTTCCTGCTGTGTGAACTCTTAATACACTGAAACAACACAGAGGTCATGATGGAATAAAAGACATTAATAATATTTACTGTTTTCCAGGTAAAAGCTGATGAAATTGCACCAGTGAAAGTTGCAAAAACAGAGAATGGTTGCTGTTTGAATTGATGTGATGTCGCTGCTGATAGTGAAATAAGTGCTGATGTCAAGGCTTATTTTGAAATGCTTGTGTTGTGGATTTTCTTGGCTCCAGTGGGTTGCTTTGTACACAGTTCTTGTGAAGTCTGGAAAGCAGAGAAGGCTGGTGCTCCCTGTAAATAACAGACAAACACTTGGTGCTGGGTTTGGTGCAAATCAGAGAACACCTTCCATGTGTAAATAAATGTATTTGCCAGTTCTCACACAGAAGGCTGCAACCTAATCTGGCTCTCCAAAAATAGCAAGCTTTTGTCCATATGTAAAAGTGCTGTGCTTTATATTTAGTTCTGCATGTTGGGCTGTGATTCTGGGGGCAAATTAGCCAGCTCTGGAAGTCATTTGGCAATCTCCTGGGAATTCTGCCTCTAGAGCTGCAGGAGTCAGGATCCATGGGTCAGTCTAACGCCACGTACACAACATATGCATCCCTGCCTTGGATATCTGAGCCTAGCATCAGCTCCAGAGCTTCTTCAGCATGGCTGATTCTTTTCTCTTCATTCAGCTTCTAGTTATCATATTTTCAAATATGTTACTTGTGCTTTGGTGTTTTTTGTTGTTTTTTTTTT
>VXAC01000498.1:424684-491649 GCA_013399225.1 Rhipidura dahli
AGTGAGGCTGAAAAATGCAGGGGTTAGCACTGTCTAAAAATCTCTTTCTAGATGGAACCAATATGGATTCTGACTAATAGGTTTTTGTTCTTAATTCAGTGCCATGTAAATTCAAGGTAACCAGGGAAACCAAGAGCTTGCTATCCTTATATACTTTGCAGAGTGCTTTCTGGAAATAGTGTTCTCCAATCTGTCATGATCAGTGTTCTTTGAGAACACAATAAATGAAAACAACACAGGTAAGAAGCCAGAAGACAGGATCATCTTATTGTGCCAGTAATCATGCAGTCCTCAAAGCTTATTATTTTGTTATAGATTTACTGGGAGCACTGGAAAATTACTAGATTGGAAAAAAACAAAAAACAACAAAACAAAGAAAAAGCTGCTGAATGCATGGTAAAATAAGGTGTGTCACAAATTCAGTCTTTTTGAGCCGTGGCACAGGTGCCTGGAGAGATGCAAATAAGAATGCCCCTCATTGGGAATCAGCTCTATCCCTTCATTTAGGTGCAGTAACAGACATGCACTCTGTGTTTGTTTCCTCACATTTCTTGTTGCAGACTTTGCATGTGGGATCCAAGAGGGGCAGATGCTTCACTTTTTTTCCTGGTACATGGAGCTGTAGAGCAGAATCTCCTTCCTTTCCCTCCTGAATTTAATGTGGCAGCAACTAGGGCCAAGAATGGCCATGTGGGGTCTTGGTAAGGAGGGCACGATGGATAATAAATACCCAAAGCAGGCACCCTGCACAGAGTGGTTCTGCTGACCTTACATCTCTGTGATGCTTTGTGGTCTCAGCAGCCATCAGGTCTCCCAGAGGGAGCAGAAATGTGTTCTCCAGTGCAGGCAGGTTTGTCTGTAAAATAAATGTACACGTTGGCTGTGTTGGAGTCATAGACACACAGTGTACTCGTGCTTAGGTATTGGTTTAAATTCAGATTCCACCTAATTAGTAATGCCAAACCAGTAGTAAGTTCAATTTTTTTTTTTTTTTTTGAGGGTGTGGCATGTAATTAATAAGTAGAAAAGTAAATCTTTACCTACTTTTAGAAATAAGTCTTTTGTTTCATACATTATTCTAGAGGGCTTTTTTCATGGAATGGCCTTCACAATGTAGGTAGTGTTGCTCCCAGTACAGTGGCAAACTCACTTCTGGGATCTGGCATTCGGATTTCCATCTCTCTGCTATTAACAGATATGTGCTGTACTGTGTCTAAAATTAATTGTGAATCCTATGAAGAAATGTAGCAAATGTTTCAAAACAAATTAAAAATAAATGACACACCAAGTTGGATTTTTCTTTTGTGGCTTATATTCTTTCACCTGCAGAAAACTAGAAGCCATCAAAGAAAGCAAGCATTAGATTCTAATTTGGAGTGACTTATTGAAGGAAAATAATCACTAAAAATCTCTAATGATATTTTTTGACAGCTCCCTAATTCTTACAAGTTGCTGGTAAGAGCTGCAACAAGCTTGCTGAGAGCCCTGGCTCTCACCTAAGTCAAAGAAAAGCATGGCCTGTGATCATTTAGAAGAAATCATAACTTTAAAAGCTCAGCTGGAGATGGTTTTTGGTTGTTTCCTTGGGGTTGTTGTTGTTCTTGCAGCATGTCATAGAATCACAGCTGCTGGTTCTGCTGTTAATATTCTGTTGCATCCATTGCCCAACAGCCCTAAAGGATAAGCAGGCAAAAATAGTTTATCTCACTCATATTGCATTTGGAAAAAAAAAAATACAAACCACTAATTCAGTTCATTGTTTGTGTCTGTATGTGCCAATCAACATCTTAAGCATACCAAAATGAGGGGTTTATTCTTTCACTCTGAAATGCCTTCCCTTATTAAAAAAATAAGGGGTTAAAAAGGGTCTATGAAGTTAATTTCCCTTGTGGAATTGCTGTAAATTATGACAGCAGTAAGTAAGAAACATGTTTTTTCATGTATCCAATATTAATGAAAGGCCACCTTCTCTGAGTCTTGCTACCTTTGTTCATGTTTAATAGATATGTTTGCACTATTTGAAGTCTTCATTTGCATCTGAAGATGCAGAGGGGGGAGCACCCTTCAGTAGTGTGTAATGATCTTTTCTTTTGACCAACAAAACAGGGACCAAAGAAAGAATTTGAGAAGTGAAATCAAAGCCATCTTGTCAGAAAGATACAAGTTGCTTAATTAACTGCTGGAAAGGTTCCTGTTTTCTGTGCTTCATGCAAATTCCAGTCAGAAGCGCTGAGCTCAGTTGGGCAGGGCAGTATAACCCAAGATACCTTGCACAGCCACCCTTAAAAGTGAACTCCAAAGTGTACCCAGAGTGGGAAAAGTGTGGGATGTGATTGCAGATCTGAATCTGGTTTATTACCTGTGTTTAGGATTGGGCAACACAGCTGGGTCCTGGGAGGGGCAGCTGAGGGAGCTGGGAAAGGGGCTCAGCCTGGAGCAAAGGAGGCTCAGGGGGGACCTTGTGGCTCAGGGTGGACAGCAGCAGGAATTTCCCCATGGAAAGGGTGCTCAGGCCTTGGCAGGGGCTGCCCAGGGAGCTTTGGAGTGCCCATCCCTGGAGGTGTCCCAGGAAGGGCTGGAGGTGGCACTCAGAGCTCTGGGCTGGGGACAAAGTGGGGACTGGGCAGAGCTTGGACTCCATGGACTGGGAGGGCTTTTCCAGCCTCAGTGATTCTGTGAAATGAGGTGCTCTTAATGTATGGAACAGTCAAAGCAACAATTTCATGTGCTAGATAGTGAAAGGGTAGAACAGTCAACTTATTAGCACTGTTCCTTAGGAGCATCGATTGCTTTTCCCCACATACAGATCTGAAACAATTACTAAGTAGCTTGGAAATCTACTTGGGCATTTTAAAAGCACAGGAAACAAAAAAATGCAGCTTCTCAAAATCCTTTCCCATCCAGTTTCTGTGCTTCTGGTATTGTGGCTGACATTCACACAGTACTCTGCTGAAGTTAGGGTAATTAGAGCATTAAGGTTTATTAGTGCATTTTAGCTAAAGGCCAATTAATGTCTTGGAGCATATGAAGGGTAGTTTAGATGCCAGTAGTTTTTTTCTTGATGCACTTTTTAATAATTTTCATGTGCTGTGTCTCTGCAGGTGCTCTCTATGACCTGTTGATAAGAAGTGGGTGTACTAATCTGCAGTGGGTTTGGACTTGCCATATGGGATTTTGAACATGATGCATACATACCTGCCAGTCTATATCCCACTGTGGTTAGAGCAGGAGGTTGATATTCCTTTTGGGAAGGCATTCCATGTTTCTTTCAAAGCTGCAGGCAGAAATTGCATGTTTTCTTTACGGAGTTACTCATCAGAAGTGGTATCTTCATTTTTAAAGTGTTGATAAAAGATAAAGTCTTGACCTTTTAAGTGATGATTCTTAGTCAGCTTAGAGAATTTATTTTCGCAGTTTGGTGTATCAGAAATAAGTGATGGCAGAATTCTTTGCAATAACAAACAAACTGAGAGCTTTGCAACAGTTTCCCATGTTTTTCCAAGGTATATTGACTTGACACAAACCAGCCTCCACACGTATTTGTCACACAGGAAAATGCCACATCATTACTGCATTTTACTCCCCGAGCTGTACTTCCCATTTTATGATGTGCAATGTTCTGGCACTTCAATCTGTATTTTAAACAAAAAGACATAATATAAATACACATGTCAAATAATAAGTCTTTCTAATGTAAATTTCTGTTTTAAGTATGAATTGTTGGGTGGGTTTGGGACTTCCTGCACTTGTTTGCCATTGGACTTTGACAATTAATAATGCTAATTTTGAGGTACGACATGACATGCTATGTAAGACACCTTGGGTAAATGATAACACACTCCAACAGAAAAATAGTGCTAAACACAAGCCTGTAATTTGTTTAATAAATCACATTTGTAGCAATTTTACAAATTATCATTCCTGTAGAGAAGAAATCGGCTATGCCCTTTTTAGATGGCATGTTAAAATGTGTCAACTTTTTTAGCCAAACCACTACATTTTTTTGCATTCCATCCCTTCAGATTCTCATTCCTGGGACAAGCTGGAGCATAAAGAACACAATTTTACAAGTTTGATGGAGAAAAAGTGCTGCAGTGCCCTATGGAAGAGCTCCCTGACAGCTGCCCTGGCTTTTCCTGAATGGAGAGGGTTAACCTGTGCTCTCCTGGGATGGGGTTTGGTTGGGAATGGTGTTGTTCCAAGGAAAAAAGTGCACACTTTCAAAGTAATGTTGGTAGCACTAAAGCTTTGGAGCCAGTAGAGACCTCAGCAAAGGTTTTTGTAGGAACACTGTGTGTGTTCACCTTCCTGGCAGGTAGTGCAGACGGGATTTAAGAAAAATATTGTGCAAAACCAATAACAGCAGAGATTATTAAAATAACGCTGGTAGAATGAAATTCTTTAGTTACATGTCAGAAAACCAGGAACAAGGACAAATACCCTGTAAAGGACATTTGAGTTGTTTCCTGTGCAATATTTTATGCTCAGTCTGCATTGCCAGTTTACCTGCAAGTCAGTAAAAGCCCCTTCTTGTGCCTCACAGACCTGACTCTTTGGCTGGATTTGTTTTGTAAGATAAAATTTTATGTTGCCCACGTCATCATAAACAGGAGGGTTGAAGCACAGAGGTGTACAATAAATCCTGGGGAGTGGAATCACAGGTTTCACCATTCCAGATACCCTCATGATAGGAGTGGGGAAAAAAAAAAAAAAAGGGTTCTAAAGCACATAAAGGAGAAAGAAAAACAACTCAAAGTTGAAAATGGTGATTGGAAAGGTGGGTTGTGTTTCTGTGTGTTGAGAATTAAAGGCAGCATAGAGGAAGTGAGAGAGGAGGTGCTGCATTGTCCCCTGGGACTGAAGGAGACCCTGGGAGCCGTAATGAGGCAGCAGAGCTGTGATAGCAGGTGATAAACTGTAAAGTGGAATATTAACTTCCAGGGATTTGAATAGAATCAGGCTGAGTGAATAATGAGGCATTTCAGTAACAAGCGAGTGGTTGGTGTTTGAGCTGAGCCCTGTGAGTTCCAATAAAACATCCAGTTAAATTTGATCTCTCTGCTTAAAAGAGAGGGAGTAGCGAGGGAAGGAAAAAGAAAACTCTACAGAAACCACCAAACACCAGATGAGCCAAACAGCCACGTTCTTTCTGTAGGCAAAGAAAAACAGCCACTTTCATGGGATTCTACACCTGTACTATCCTGCCTTGGAGAAGAAGCATGAAACTGCAGCTGGATCTCTCTTCTTTTTTTCTTTATGTAGCAGTTAAACCTACTCATATTCATTTGAAAAACCAACCAACCACTTTCTGTAGCTATTAGTTGTGCATTTCATAAAGATATCCTCAGCTTTGCCCTTTTTAGATGGTTTAACTCTCCTGTGGTTTCCCCTGGTGTGTGGTTTGTCACAGCAGACCACTGGCCTTCCTTTGGAGCCATTTCACCACCCTAATTAAACTTGTGGTTAGGCCTATTTAGCTGTTATTTGCTTCATAAAATCAACCATTTGAGAGTTTGGTGTCGGCTCTTGAGTGCACTAAAAGTAGCTGCTTTAATTAAACAAAAAAAAAAAAAAATAACCAAAGCTTGTTCTGTGTTTTGAAGTGCAAACATTATTACCAACTTCACCAATAACTACTTTTTTTTAATAGAGAGGTATAACTGCTACAGTAAATGCATAGCTCTAACTTACAAGTTTTTATAAATGAGACCTACTCAGTGGGAGTTTTGTGTTTCAGGGTGAAGGTCACAAAGTTCTTTAAAAATGTAAAATTTATAATTTTTTTTTTGACTGAAGTTGATTTTTGCTTTGAATGGAAGTGTCTCAACCATACTCTTAAAAAATCTTCTGAAACTGTCATTCATGTTTTGGCATGTTTTTTTCAGCCCTTGGTGTTTCATTTCAGAAAAATGAAGCAGTTTTTTGTTACACTAACACTGTTGTAATACCCATCTAAAATTTTCAGAAATATTTCAAAAATCCTTGTTGTCTTAAAACACTTATAAACAGGATATTTGAGAGACATTTCCCAGATCTGCCTTGAGGTTCAGCTGTTTGCATTCAGGTGATTGTCTGCATTGTGAGCAGCTTGCAGTTGGAATAATTTTTTTTTTTTTATAATGGAAACAAATAAATCCATATTCTTAAGGAGCAGAGGAACCATTTTAATGTTCATTTGGTTTAAGGGAAGGAAAGAAGCAGGCTGTGTACTCACTGAAAAGAGCTGCTTATTCATAAAGTGAGGATCCTAGGGGCTCACTAAAGCCCATGGAGTATTTATCCATCTTTAGAGTGTGATTTATCTATTTCTTGTCGTCAAATTTTAAATGGTAATATTGTGTTTGTGATAATATTGTGCAGAGAACTGGAATTTGAATTAAGGGTGAGGACAGTCCTTAACCAGAACTGTGGACTGAAGCAGAGCTGAGGGAAGCTGGAGGAATGGCTCCAAGGACGGCAAAGCACTAAGGCAGGCTGGATAAAATGATTGCTGCATCCCAGACATGTTGCTCAGTTTGGCATCTAACACATCCTCAAAGACAAATAAGTCCTATAATAGGCACTTCAAGGGATGGAGCACAGCATGCAGATTAAGACATGCTTAAACACTGAATTTAAATATGCAAATCACAGGCTGAACATAAGCTGCTCTTTCTACTTTTGTGTGGGCTTGTTTAGCTCAACAACTCACAACAGGCTACAATGAGTTAGTGCACCCAAGGGTAGAGTAATGCACTGTGTTCCTGGAACAGGAGGGTCCCTGGAAGTATTTCTGGATGAGGATCTCTGGCTGACAGGGGCACAGGACCTGGAAAAAGGGTCCTACTGGTTTCCATTTCTTCAAGGAATTTAGCAAGGCAGGAGAGGCTGGAATCCCTGCTCTACTGCTGAACCCTAGTGCTGAGCTGTTGGCCTGTAGCTTGTTCTGTGCTCCTTAAAGTCAGGCTTTTATTGAAAGTTTCATATTCAATGAAAATTGATATTCATATTTTAGTGGTAAAAGTAAATCAATAGCTGTTTTAATTTTGATAAATTGTTGTTTTCTGAAGAATAAATCTGTTCTATTGAATTTCTTTTGTGATTACTGGTACCCTAAATTCAAGCACAGGTAGAAGACCTCTGCATCAATTGAATCTCCTTCAAGATTTCCTTAATAGGAGATTATTTTCCCTTGTAATGAAAACAGTGCCTTGGGAAGACCAAAAGGGCTGTTAGGTCCTCAGAAAGGGTTTTTGCAAAGGAGTCCCTTTCACTTTCCAGTGCAGAGCCATGATCTGCATAAGGAACAGGAATAAAAATCATCTAGGAATTGAAAGATGTCTGCGGGTATAGGCTAATTTTTTTTATCCAATAAGAAGAAAATAGAGGAATAAAAACAAATACTTCTTTCTAAACTTGGTGCTGTTTATAAATGCAGAGTTTTCCATGTGTTACCAGCTGTTTAGTTTACCATGTCAGCTCTTGACATTTTTCTGATAAGTATGGAAGATAAATCTATCACATTTTTTTCTTTTTAACTGCAGTTGCATTTACAGCATAGGATGCGCTGAAATAATAGATTGCTTAGCAAAGTAAACATATGAAAATGGTGTTTAGAATTTCTGTGTAAGCAGTAATTAGAGAACTGCTTGTCAGTTTTAGAGCATTGTGAAATATTATGGCATATTGTGACTTTATTTTTACAGAATCCGTTACATACCTGTCACGTTAATTCAACTAGAAAGTGTTCTTTATGACAATTCATATAATATCATAAAGGCAGCCAGTCATGTTTGTTACTGAATCATTGCATGTCTCAATGTTGAAATTAGATTGGAAAGGAAAAAGAGAATGCAGGAAGATTAAGCTCAGTATAAAACACATTTTAAAGGATGTAGATTTGAGTTTGCTATTCCTCTTGCAATTATGAAATCCTTAAGATATGAACTTGCTTAATTAGTCACGTCTACAGGAATTAATATTTTGTCTAATGTTGACAGAATGATCACATGAACCCCAAAAAAATACCCAGCACTGATGAAAAAAAATGTAAAACTTTAATTATTGTTCAGTTCTTTAGGGGCAAGATGGATTTTTACTTTCATTCAGTGACTCTGACTGTGTTAATTCTTTATTGGTCCACATTTACTGTTGGCCAAAGTGGACTCGTGGGTTTTCTCACATAACAAGGGGTAAGGTTTTTATGTAACTAGGTTTAATTTTTTTTTCTAGGTAATTGGGTGGACCCCTGTAAATTGTGTGCTACTGGAAATTATCTAAGGTTTGAAATGTGAACTTGACTCATTATCCTTGTGAACTGCAGGCTACATAAATGGGAAGGAATGATCCTTTATTTCTTAGTTTGGTCATTTAGGTTTCAGTTGTTTGGTTTGTTGGTTTTTTTGTTTTTTAAGCTTTCTCAGGAACTGCTTGGTAAAAAATCCAGTGTGTGTGATTGGTGTCTCAAGTCTGTCTCTTGATACCAAATATGATTGGGTCTTATCTGTGCATCTTACTTGCTTTGTTTCCATAATTTACAGTTGTTGTGAGCAGTCTGTGCATTGCTCAACCAGCACCAGGTGTCAGCTCGAGCATTTTCACTTGGGCCTATCTGTGTCATCTTATCTGCTAGGGCAGGGACAATAAATGGGTTTACAACATTTCTGTGAAGTGAATGTTTTGCAAAAGTGGGCTTGCAATCTCTGAAGCTGCTTTAAATAAGTGATTTGACTTTGTTGTGTCTTCACAACGTGCTGGAGTTGAATTACCTGGACTTATACACAGCTGGTGCTGCTGGGCAACCTTATCACAGTTTCTAGGTGGTTATTTCCCTCTGTATAGCAGTTATAATTAACACTGTGTAGTGAAGAATCCCTCTACTAATTTGTTTTTATTAACATGGCCTAGAACAGTGATAGTCAATATCATTAAATATTTTTATCCTTCCTGAATAAAAGTAACAGAGTAGATATTAATTGAGCAAATAAAAAGGCTTTATGAAACATTGTTATATAGATATCTATATACTTGTCGAGCTTTATTCCTCTCTGAAATGGTGCAGGTTTTTCCAATGATGTTTACCAAAGCTGATATGTTTTTTACACCAGTTCAAAACAGAAGTTGTTAATAACAGTGATAATATCTACTAAAAGGAGCTATTGCTCACTTAAAGGTGCTTTAATATTCAAGATTACTTTTTTCTTTCCTTTCCATCTCAAAAAGACTTGAGCATGTTGGTGATTCTTGGTTTTACTCAAAATTTCACATTCAATTTTAAAAAGTCTTGCCAATGTTGTCAATTATAGCAGGACTTTCACTTCTAGTCCTTCTTCTGTGTCCATTATCAAGGGAGACGAGCTGATTTAAATGTATTAATTAACAAGAGAAGTCCTTGGGAAGTGGGGGCTGTGGTATTATTTTCTAAATTAGAACAGTAGATGTACTTCTATTTATATTTTATTGGACTGTGCTTATTGCTGTGTGCTGGGATGTTCAGCATATGCACCCAGCTTCAGTTGGACAGAATACAATCTTAATTAAAGGATTCTGGAAAAGGATTTAAAAGCTGGTAGCTGTACTTTTGGGTTCCAATATTCTTATTTTTTCTGTCTGATTTATATATTTGAGATAGTTTGTTGTTGGCCAAGTGGAAAATCTTATGAGATAATGACTGCTGACTTTGAATATCCCAATCCTGTAACAACTGATTTTGATGGCTTCTCAATACTAATTACTGCTTAAGCATTTTCTCTCTTTTATGAATCATTAAATAATAAGAAACCATGAATAAAAGTAGTGTAGGTTTTAGTTTCAGCTGAATGTACTCTCCTAAATGCAGGCAATTTTTTCCCTTTTGTTATGTAGGCTTCACCACTAAATGATGCAAATATGTTCTGTATCACAGCATCATTTAGGATGGAACAGACCCCTGAGATCTTCAGCCCGGCTGTTAACCCAGCACTGCTAGGAATAGATATGCGTGGATATATTTATATATCTGTATACACATGCATATGTAATAAATAAATAAATATGAGTTAGCTGTGGGAGGAGCAGTGCATTTGGTGAGTTTTGGTTAATCCCCAGATTTAAGTTGAACACTAGGACTGAAAAAATCGGTTGTTCTAATTCAGGATATTTTAAACTTTTCCTTATTTTAAAAAGGATGCTAGAGACTTTTTCTGTATGAATGGGGAAAACCCACCAACAAAGAAGCACACACACACATTCCCCTCTGGAAAGATTAATGTCAAATGCACACTGAGAAACAAAGTCACCCTGCAGATATCTTGAGACATGGCTGTCCAGGGATATTTGCTGTGAATGAGGGGAATGATTGGAGACTGTGAAGGTCTGGTTGAAATTACAGCCTATATCAGGAATTCTTTGCCAAATTTCCATTTTCTATTTTGATAGTTGTTGAAGAAAAGATGTTCTAATAAGGTAAGGCATTGGTCTTCTGACAACATAGACATTGTCACAGAAATCTCTTTTCTGTTATGTTTTTTGAGGAGGATGCTTTGGGCTGAGCTCAGATTTATCTCTTGGCACTCCAGCTGGTGAAAAGAAATATTGGGAATGATCTATTTCCTGATTTCTGTTGATGAGGAAGAGGGGGAAAAACTGGGTGACACAACTTTTGCTTGGTCTTTACTCACATGATACCGCTCACCTGAACTGTGCTTTATGTTGAAAAGATCCAATCCCCTTTTGTTCTGAAAAGCCAAAAGAGCTGCATCAAGTGCACAAGGATGGAGTCTTCTAAACAGAGTGGACTACAAAGATTTAGCATTTTTTTTTTTTTTAAGTTTGGGGGTCCCTCTCTAAAGTTGGTTGTGCAGCCAAAGCTTTCTTAGAGAAGAAATGCCCCCGCTGTGGTGGTGTAGGAAAAAAAAAATGGGTTTGTGTGCTTGGCAATGGGTGGAGAGGGACTTGGAGACTGATGTGACTTGGCACGCCATGTGACCAGAGTGATGCCATGGGAGCCGTTCCTGGGAAGGAAAAATAAATAACTCAGCATTAGAGGTGATACTTCTTCCCCAGCTCTGAAAGAAAGGATTTAAGCTTGATGGGAAAAAATTGCATGGCAATACTCGCTATTTTCAGTGCTTGACAGCTCTCATTGTTACCAGGAGTCCCATTTCATGTGTTTTATAAATATTTCAAATCAAGGTCCCTTAGATGAAGATATTAAGATGCCATCATTTCACAGCAGAATGTCACTGGTGACAGGTAATTTTGAAATGTTCCAAACAGGTTTTCTTCTTCTTTGTAATTTTTCTTGTTTTTCAGTATTCCTAAATCCTCCCTGATTCCTTTCACACTTCTGTCTTCCCAGTCAGATTTCATAAAGAGGGTGGCAATGGAAATGCATATTAAAACACTCTTGAAATTTAAGTATTAAATGAAATAGTAGTTGAGAATTTTACTGTGATATTTTCATGTAATCTACTACTTTTCTAGAATTTACTATATTTTTTTTTTTCAGTTGAGGATAAGTTCTTGATCTATAAGTTGAAGAGAGAAAATAAATTCCCTGGCAATAGGAATGTTAAGGCAATGTATCGTAATTTAGAGTAAGGTCTCATGAGATGGATATCTTGTAGTGAAAAGAAAGCAGGTTCAAACTAATTTCTTTTAATTTTCTAGGAGATTTGAATTGTGACAAATGGAATACTCTAAGTTTTCATAAGTATGTAATTACAACAATTGCACACATCTTTATTTTTGGTTTTCAAGAAGCTCTGATTTTGTTGTGTAACTAATGGCAGAGAGTAGAAGGATTACAGTGGATTAATTTGCAGCAGCTGTTGTAACAACATCCTAATAGTTCCTAAGTATAAAGGTAGGACCTGTTTATCTCTTTTTAATTGAGTAAAGTACGTATCAGCTGCTAACAAATCTATGATGTCTAGCTAGGCTTGAAAGATGCTTCAGATATAAATTGGCTTTTATAATTAACTAGCTCTGGGCTGCAGATTGTTTTGACCCACTTTCTGCAGAAAATAAAATGATTCTATGTTTGCTACTATGTTCTTTCACATTAGAATTCAAATTTTGGTCAAAGTTCTGACAGGACTTTAGTGTACTTCCTGAATGTGTACTGTTAAGGGAATGAAGAACATTATAAAGGTCTGTATGGAAAGAAACGGGTTTGAAAGGTGGGGTTATTGGATTAGAAGCAATCACTGAATCACAGAATGGTTTGGGTTGGAAGGGAACTTAAGGGTCATCCTACTCCCACCTTCCACTGTCCCAGGCTGCTCCCAGCCCCAGTGTCCAGCCGGGGCTTGGGCACTGCCAGGGATCCAGGGGCAGCCCCAGCTGCTCTGGGCACCCTGTGCCAGGGCCTGCCCACCCTGCCAGGGAACAATTCCTGCCCAAGATCCCATCCAGCCCTGCCCTCTGGCCCTGGGAAGCCATTCCCATTGTCCTGGCCCTGCAGCCCTTGGCAATTGTCTCTCCGCAGCTTTCCTGCAGCTCCTTCAGGCCCTGCAAGGCCACCCTGAGCTCAGCCCAAAGCTTCTCCTGTGCAGGCTGAACAATCCCAGCTCTGGCAGCCTTCCATCCGAAATGATCATTGGGTCTGGATCCACAAATCACTTAGAGCAATGATCTATTCCATTCTTAAATTTATGAAGATGCATATAAAAAAGTTGGTTTTGCCTTACAGTTTCTCCTCTGAAACTGTTCTAAAAGGTGTTCCAGATGCTGATATCTCTGACTGTAGAAAACTTAATTTCCAACTTAACTCCATGAACCCTAATTTGCCTTGTTCTTTAAGGAACACAGTTCTTTCAATTTCACAGTTCTTTCTTTTCCTAAGGAAAACAGTTCTTTCAAGCCTTTAATTTGCCATGTCCCTTTCTTCATCTCTCTCATACCACTTGCAAAGGCTGTGCTGGGAACACACAGAGGTTTGACAGCATCCTCTACAGATGCACCCACAGATCCTTGGGGACCAACACCCTTACCTGGCATTGTAGTCAGGGAGGGTCTCTCTGTGCTGGTTGCTGGGGCTGGCCCAAGGGAAGAGACAGGAACAGGAGATGTGAGGCTCCACCAGGAAATAGCTCCAAGAGGCTGAGCTCTGCCTGCTCACCTGGTTTATTGGCTGTCCTGGCAATAACAGTGACGAAAACAGGAAAAGAAATTACCAAAGACATAATATCTGTAAAACATCATCTCCTCTGTGTGGCAGATGATATGTACACACCTCTCATGGGTCGTTCCCATTGAACAACCATGCTGAGGCAGGAATAAATCAAGGTCATGTTCAGTTTGCCCCATTCTATTTGAAATGATGTTTTGGTAGCATGCTTTTCCATAGGGTTAATTCCAATACCTCTAGGGAATACAGCTTGCTTTGCAGCATTCCAGTACTGTGTGTGACTTGTGCAAACATGGTTTGCAGCAACACGGGTGTTTTGTGGGGTGGCCTTGAATGCATCTGCATCCCCTTTGTCCACAGCCATTTCTGATTGATGAGATCTTTGGTGTAGCCTAGGATTTTTCTTGTTTAGCTGAATCCTCTTGACTTTTGTACTTATGGTTTTCATTCCCGCTCAGTATCTCCAGTCATGGAGATAATCCAGTTCATTTGCCGTGATATCTCATTTCTGCTCCTTATTGACACTGGTCCTAACTTTGTTTTAGCAGTGCTCATTTGTTCCTCGTGCCAGGGTAATATAAAGAAAGTACTAAAAAGATGGGTTTCAAGAATAAAGTTGATTCTTTCATTTCAGAGCATGGTTAGGTTTTAATTTGACATTTTTCATCCTAAATATCATTAAAATCTCTCCTTTTTTCCCTCATGGTGTCTGAGTGGTTTTAGCTGAATGTAAAACAATGCAATATGTAAAGCATGCAACTTTCAAGTCATAAGTCAGTCAGAATAACGGAAACCTTATTTTCCTGTTACTTCCATATAATATGTGAATATAGATGTCACATTTAGAGAAACTTTGCTTCCTTTCTGGTTGAAATGTTATCTTGAAAAACATTAATGCTCCAATTTGCAGAAAAACTCAGTCAGCTAGTTAAACAGCATAATGCCCCGTAAGCACTAAAATAACATTAAAATAACATTGCAACCACTGCTTTCATGCAGGTTTGGTGCCTCCTGAATATGTATTTTTCTTTGTCACTGTGGTCCACACACTATTCACTTCAGTATTAACAGCCTCAGAATAACCTTTTGAGATACAGGTGATGAAAAGGAAAAACCAAGTCAAAGTTGAAAATAATGAAGAAAAAAAAAGTTTAGTGGCTGCAGGGCTATCTTTCATGGCAGACTTTTCTGTCAGCTTGCTCTTTTCTCTGTTGGACAGGGTAGATTTTGACTGTGAGAGTAGTCAATGCAGTACTGTCAGCATGTTTAAAACCCTCAGGGTGATAACTATGGACTCCATGCATGAAGCAAAGAGTTCATGTGTTTCTTGTGTGTCTTTGGGTGTTTGGGGAAATATTTACTATGCAACGTGGTGCTGATAGTGTCTTTTGGGGAGGGGTTGAGGGTTAATTTTTGTTTCTTTTTTTTCGTTTGTTGTAAAGCTCTGTTTCAGGTTTGACATTCTCTCATTCCCCCAAAATAAATTCTTTGTGTCTTTCCAAATAAGCTGCTTTGGGATCACTAATTGTGGCAAATTTCAGAACAGCTGTTGAAATACACAGACTTTGTGCAAACTTCCCACTGCTGGAAATAGTTGCCTGGTATCTCCCAAAGCTGTGCTGGCCTTGCTGTCCTCTGCAATTGATTGAAGTGTAGGTGAGAGTCAATATCATCAAGTGACCCATTGGCTACAGTGTGGCTGCAAATTTGGTAGCCATGGCAAGTAGTTTTTCCTCATCTTGAGTTGTCTTTGGTAACCTCAATTTGTAGGTTTTGATATGATTTCTGGGAAAACTCTCCTAAGACAGCACAGGGGTAAGAGGTTCTACAAGCACTTTTCCTTCAGTTGTGTTGGGCTTCTAAAGCAGCTAACCCTATAAAATTGTTCACTTATCAATCAATGCATTAATTCTGTTCTAAACCAATTTTTAATTGCTTTATAGCTCGAGTGGTTTATGATGTAAATATAATTAGCTTTTCCTAAAATGAGCAGAGCTGGCATTGACCTTTGATACAAAGCTGTAATTTCGGACAATATTTTCAAGTTCATGGCAACCTCTATTCATCACCATTGCAACCTAGAGCTAAACTATTTCCCCTCTAGTCATATTATTAATCGGGTTTTCTATTTAAATATCCCACTGTAACCTTCTGCTAATTAACACATGCACAGAAAAGTTTATTCTGCATTTTGAATACTTGGGCTTCTGGCCATCTCTCAGATGTCTGTGTGGAAATCCCTTAAAACCAGCAAAGGATGTTTGTGTGGGGAGTGTGAGTGGGGTTTGTTCCATCTTAATTCTTTCTTGACAACACCTAAAGTTCATTACATGCTTCCAGCTTTGCAATACACATTAGGATATAAGTAAGAATCTGTGTTTAGAAATGGAAGTGCTCAATGCTGATGATCTCCATGAAAATTTACAGTTATTTCAGAACCAAAGATTGCAACTTGCTGACTGCAATCCAGTTAATTTTGTCAATATTGAAGTGACTAATGGAACTGCTTATTTTCTGTGTGTGCTCTCACAAGATGCAAAAAGGAGTCTATAATTAAGCACTAAAACACATAAGATGTAATAATGAATTACCTTATTTAAAATTAATTAGTAATATGGCATCTCTGCCATGAGAGTATTTTGAATGGGCAGTGACTGGATTGTCTGCCTTCCTTGGTAGAGTCTTTATCATTTTATAGGACTTCTGATGAGGACTGTAGATAATATGTTGATAATTATGCCTGTCTGCTCTTGAGGAACACTCACAAACTTTGGAGAGTTTTAGATAATAGGAGAAAGAAGGAAAATTGTTCTAGTTATGATTAAATGAAGATTCCACCTTGTAGAAAACATCAGGTTTTTTTGTCTTGAGGGCTGGATTCCCAGGCTTTAGTTCAGTCACGAGGTCCGAGAGTTTCTGTTACTTTCATTGACTTCACACGGTGATGTGGGTCTTAAAATGTGTGAATTTGGGAGATTTATGCATTAGTAAGTTCATAAGATGTGGCAGATGGAAGAACAGGGGGGAAAAGGAACAAAAGTGAATGCAATCACGGAGTGGAAATTCACTCCTGGATAGAAATCTTTTTGAAAAGTTTTGAAATGAGGGGAGTTACCCAGGTGCATTTGGTATTGCTGGTTATGGGGAGAGTCTGCCAGGCTGGTGTTGCACATTTCACGGTGGAAATGTGCTGCCTCTTGATTTGAGGAAATGATGCAGAATCACATCAGCTGTAAAGGTTGTTGTACTCAAGCCGTTTATGAAAAATTTATCAGACTTAGGTTTCTAAAGGAGAGATTTGAAACTTCTGCCTCTGACAGGGGAGAGTTTCTTTGTTTAGATGGACTTCTACATCAGTGGAGGGAGATGCACCAAACACAAACTCTTTCCAGGGCAGGTGCTGCTCCTCACCCTCGCCCCATCACATTTCAGCAACAAACACAGCCTGGCACAACAGAAGCTGCCCTGACAGGACACAGGAAATGGCTTCAAACTTCCAGAGGGCAGAGTTAGATGGGATATTGGGAAGGAGTTGTTCCCTGTGCGGGTGGGGAGGTTCTTCAGCTACATATGTGTACCATCCAAAGTATTCCATTATTTTGAGTCTTTAAAAGTTTTTTGTCAGCTCAGATTAGACATCAGAATGGAGAAAAATCCTGTGGAAGACAGGAAAGAACAGAAAAATGGGAGGTGAGAAACAAACAGTTAAGAAAATTATAATAAATTATATGAATTTCTAAAGCTGTGTAGTTTCTTTCAAGAAAAACAACTCTGACTTTCTTTTTTTTTTTCCATTTCTTCTTCAATTAATATAATAAGGCCTTACAGTTTAATTTACAACAGCAGCTAAACTCCCTGGGAGGTGCTCTAGTGGTAATTAGTCATCTGAGAAAATGTAGCAAAGTCCAAATTACTGGCAGATTCATAATCACATCACACATCCAGTGCTGTTATAATTTTAGGGCTTTTTTCTTAGAGAAATACGTGCATAATGCAGTGTGCAGCAATGCACGTGGGTGCATAACTGATGTTGTGGGGGAGGAGTTTGGCTCACAGATTTTCTCTTAATGGAGAATGGAGAATTGAAGTTTTCCTTGTGAGGGAAGGTGCTGGAAGTGATGTCATTTACCTGTTTGCAGAACCATATCTGAAACTTTGGCCAGAAAAACAGAATTTTGCTTTTTCCCTGTGTTTAAAAGGCAGTAAATGTGACCTCAAGCTGAGACGTGCCCAGCTCTGTGCCTGCTTTGCAGGGCTACAGTAAAAACAAGGGAATCCATCCTGCTCATGAATGGTCCAGCCAGGAATGGCCAACCTTGCAGTGAGGGAAAAAGGGATTTTTTAATGAAAAAGTTGTGGCCTTAGGGGAAGAGAGGGGAAATTCACCTCCTTTCCAAAAGGTAACTGCAGTGCTCACAGCGGGGCATGGGCTCCACACGAGATGGAGAAGTGCAAAGCCGTTCCTTGCACAGTGACCATTCCCTAAATACCAGCCCACAAACAGGATATCCCCTCATAGAAACAGGAAAGGTGCATCCCAGAGTGTCCCCCAGGCACCTGGAGTGTTGCCTGGATGGTGCCTGTGATGGGAACAGGTGAACAATACCCTGTAAGGTCACAAACCACAATCTTCCCACACAGCTGGTCAAGAAGGCCACAAGCCCATAATTCCCTTTTGCAGCCCATCTCAGGGGCCCTGGATGTGTTTCCATGGTTACCTCCGGGCCAATTCCAGACCTGCTCTCCCATAACACCCATGGTGGAACCCCACAGTAACACATTCTTGCAGGTTTACATTTTGGGAAGTATGGCCTTGTAATACTTTTGGCCTCTGGATGTCAGTCCTTCCACCACATACATGTTGTGTGTTTAAGTCAAATTTTCCTGCCTTACAGTGTGGTTCATTGCAATGCACTATAACTATACGTTACTCTTATTATATAAAGTCCTATTAAGCTCAATGGGGCATGGAATTTTCACTTCAATGTGACTTTGTGTAGTAAAAATGTGTATAGTGAAAGGAATTCTTAATGAAGTAGCTGCCAAGACTTCTCCAAGATCAACTAAGGGAGTGAGAATAAAAATTTATTATCACATGTTAGCACATAATTTACCTTATAGTCACAGCTGTATTTTTCTATATTTCTTTTTCTGAAGCATCCGCAGTGTTACAACATGACTCTTAACCTTTTTTTCCCTAATAAAGTGTCATTGTTTTAATAGTGTATTGGCCTTGATATTGTTGCTAATTCTGTACAAAGAAGAGAACTGGAAGATGAACAGATGCTTTTTTTGTGAAGTTATGAAATGAAGGAACTTGTAAATAAGTGAGTCCAAAAGAAAAGCAAGAAAACACACTTTCACTGCATAACATTTAATAAAATTATCTTTATAAAAACCCAGACAGATACTTTGAAGTAAATTCAGTGTTCTAAATCATCCCTGTAATCTTAGATGGGCTGTGTATGAATTTTCAGATGAAGTTAAAGATGTTCTCAGAGATTTCCAAGCTCTAAATGTAAAAGAAAATAGGATAAAGGAAAAGGAAGTCTGTCACTCTTCATTTTTCGGTGAAGAGCTGAGACTGAGGTGTCTCAGCAGTGGGTGCTGCTACCTCTGTCCCTACAAGATGCTTCCAAGTTTCCCTCACTGTGGTTTGAGAAGCCCACACTGTAAGTTTGAAGGAAGAGGTCAGCTGCTTAAAGTTACTGTACATGGGGTATATTTATAGGTTGAAACAATTAACTCTTGAATTTCTGTTAATTCAAAATAGGTAGACTAATGTAATGAGATGAATGTCTTATTTTTAATGTTTGGCCTTCAGAATCACATGCTGCACAAACCACAACATGGTTTATAGCTCCTGAGTCTCACTTGAATGTGAAACTTGAGAGCTGAAGCTGTAAATGTGGTTTTAGGAACTCAGCTGCTCAGTTACACTCATTCTTTCAGCCCCCTTTTCTGTGGAATCTCTTTTTATTCAAAGAACCTACAGAGAGAATGAAATTCAATGGGCTCATTTTCAAACTTAAGCTAATGTGAGACTTCTATGAAGAAAAAAGGGCAACTTCTTGTGTCTGTTCTGCAGTGATAGATCTATGAAGTAGATAAATTTGGGGTTTGTTGTGAGAGGTTTGGTTTTTTTATACTGAGATAAGTTATTAAATCTTTAGTGCTTTGGGTTAAAGATTATTTAATAGACAACTGTTTGTAGTTGGTTGAGACACAGTGATGACATTTTAATGTCAGAATGAATGAGGTATCAATTCTGTTCAACAGCAATGGAAACATCTGGAACAACTTTCAATTTTTTGATGAAAAAAGTTTCTTTCTTTAAGCTAAATATGCAACTGCATGCTGTTTCTCCCTATTTGACTGGTGTGTTTTAAAATAAATTTGAAATGTTAGAGATGTTTTAAAAATATGAAATTAAATGGCAATAATTTTGGGATATATGAGTTTAATGCTTTTATTAAAAAGATACTTAAGCAGTGTTTAAGCACCTTTAAGGTCCCTTATGGTGTGGTAAATGTGCCAAAACCTGCACCCATCATTATTCATAGGTTAAGTTCTGTGCATGCACAAAAAGCCAATGAGAATTTTTTTTTGGGATGGAGACTTGTGGAAATGCTGGGCTAATGGAGTGACCATGGTGTTACTAAGCAAGCAATGAAAAACCAGTAAGAAATGAATTTGTAGCACGAGTGAGAGCATCCTCTTATTTTCCACCATTATTTTGAAATATATAATTTGGTTCAGTCTTGCCACTGGAAACCTGAAATAATATAATTATTGTTAATGGTGCTATTCAGATATGACTAGAGGAGAATTTGGATTAGGATTTTGAAGAGCAAATCTTAATGGTCCCCATGTAGTATATTAACTGCTAATAAAAGCAGGTCTTGCTAAAAGGCCTTTATAAGGAAAATTTCATTCCAGCACCTTTTCAGTATTAAATTGTAATGAAATTTCTATCAGTTTGGTGTGCTAAATGGAACTGATTGCAACACTGTTCATGTTAGCACACACAGCATAATGTGGATCAGGGTTTGAAAGCTAAGTGAAGGCAACATTTTTCTTTCCACTGAAATCAGAACATTTATGGTTCAGAATAGAAACCTTAATTTCGGGCATTCTAGTTCAAACTATTTAATTGAATAGAACTGTATTTTGTAAAAAGAGTAGTTCAAAGCTATTTCACACTTAATTGTATTGTTCTCCCTCTTGCAAATCACAGGTGTGCAGCTTCCTCAGACATTCTTTATTCTGTATGCAATAGGGCAAGTTTAAGAGAAATAAATATGCAATCAAATGCCACTATTCAGTTGTCATCTTGCTGTGCAACTTGCCAGCATGCAAACCCTTCAGAAGTTAGGTCAGCAGCACTGATACCCAGTTCCAACATGGTACCAGCTGGGACTCGTGCCCTGCTTCCCACAGTGTCTGATAACTCTTATGAAGGTGAGAGAACCTTGGGAATGCAGTAAAAGAAAAATCACTCTTGTCCTAACTACAGGAAGAATGAGATTAGTCAGCCCTTTCTGCCCACTCCTGACCAGCCATCCTTTAGGAAGTCTTACCAGCTTGCAAGGAAGAAGTTTCAGGAGCTCCTAGAAATGAGAGAAGCTTCCTTATGAGCAGCAGCATCATGTTTGCTTTTCTGATTTCAGGGCACGTGCAGCTGCCAGTGTCCCTTGTAGCTTGAGTGTTCTCTGGATGGCTTCATTGGCCCTCCCAGATCCTGTCCTAGTTGTTTGTTGCCATTTAAATTTTATATATATCTATCTCTATATGTACACACTGTTATTTTGGTGCACTCAGTTGCACGGTTCAACACCTTCCATCTCTTGGCAGTGTGTTACCCCCATTCTCCTCCCATATATTTGACTTGTTTCCAGGTTTCAGATCTCTCTGTTGTAGGCTGAATGCTCTCTGGGCAGGTGCTGCTAGTGCCTGCACACCTGCTGGGACCATGTCCTAGTGCCCCCAGTACCACCACAGTGCCCATTACCCTCTCTCTTCCCTGCGTCTCTCATTTGTTGTGTTTCCCTTCCCGTCTCCTCATGGAACTCTTGTGGGCCACACTCCCAGTTTCAATCTGCTTGGCTTCCAGGGATCTCTCAGAACTGTTTTAACACCTACTGGCTTGGGGAACTGGCTGGCTGTTAAACTTTCTGTTCTGTTTAGAAGTCTTGATTATGTTCACAGCGTGACGAGCTGCTAGCTGTGCCCTCCTCTTCACCTTTATTTCTAGTCTCTTCAGATGATAAACAGAGCAGGAATATTTCTTAATTTTTAATGCTGTTATAATTATATGTAAGACAAAATTGAGGCAGAAAATAATGATCATAATTTTATAAAGCAATCTATGATACACATGAATTAAACATGACATTGCCATGGTACTGTTTGACTTCAGTGAGTTGAACTTGCCCTTTTTATGTAGGAATCAGTGCTCTGTGTTCTGACGTAGGAAGCTAACTGCAAAATCCACAGGACAATGTTAATAGGAAATTCTAAATAACTGACTAAGTTCAAATGACAGGAGGGAGGAGGCAGGTAAGATGTGATTATGTACACTGGGATTTTACCAGGGCACACTTTGTAATATTGGAGAGTCACAAAACTTAGGTATGGCCTTAGAATCACAGAATCATAGATTTAATTAGGTTAGAAAACATCTTTAAGATGGACCCCAACTGTTACCCCAGCACTGCCAAGCCTATCCCAAACCACATCCCCCAAGTGCCACATTTGCACGTCTTTTATGTTGCCATCTAGGGATGGTGGCTCCACCACTGCCCTGGACAGCTGTACCAATGCTTGACCACCCTTTGGTGAATAAATGTTTTCCTAATATCCATAAAACTGGTGTGTTGCTTAACCTTTGGCAATATATCAGTTATTAAATTTTAATATTCTAAAACTATGTAATCACATACATATTTTGGTAATCTCTATTTACATGGAGCTGTCATTTCCTGAATGAAAAACTGTTACTTATGTACCCACCGTTGCTAAAATGTTTAAGTATTTGCGTAAGCTATATTGAGAAAATTGCTATCTGAAATATCTCTGTGGAACACCTGGCATGAGTGCGCAAATTATTTAATGGGACTTAACATCTGATTTAAATAGTCTCCTCTCAAGCAATCTGCACATCATAAACTTAATCCACATAGAAAGTGCAAAACTGACAAGATAATGCACTTGCCATGAGTTTAGCTACACTGTTCTGAGCAATTTGGGTAAAACACTCTCAGATGAAGCAGGGCTGTGGCTTGGAAGGTCAGAACCTGATCATGTCTCACTGACCTCCAACGCCACCATTCACTGCAGCATCCCGGGGGAGCTGTGGGGCAGAGCTGGCCCTGCCCCGGCCGTGGGCACCGGGACCCCAAACCCCCCTGCCCTGGGCTGAGCCCCAGCGTGGGCAGCAGGGGAGGGGGGATTGTGCCCCTCTGCCCCCTCAGCTGAGCCCCCACCTGCAGAGCTGCCCCAGCCCTGGGGCCAGCACAGCAAGGAGCTGGAGCTGCTGCAGAGAGCCCAGAGGAGGCAGCAGCATGATCAGAGGCACGGAGCAGCTCTGCTGGCAGGAAAGGCTGCCAGAGCTGGGATTGTTCAGCCTGCACAGGAGAAGCTTTGGGCTGAGCTCAGGGTGGCCTTGCAGGGCCTGAAGGAGCTGCAGGAAAGCTGCAGAGAGACAATTGCCAAGGGCTGCAGGGCCAGGACAATGGGAATGGCTTCCCAAGGCCAGAGGGCAGGGCTGGATGGGATCTTGGGCAGGAATTGTTCCCTGGCAGGGTGGGCAGGCCCTGGCACAGGGTGCCCAGAGCAGCTGGGGCTGCCCCTGGATCCCTGGCAGTGCCCAAGGCCAGGCTGGACACTGGGGCTGGGAGCAGCCTGGGACAGTGGGAGGTGTCCCTGCCCATGGCAGGGGTGGCACTGGATGGGCTTTGAGGTCCCTTCTTCCAACAATTCTGTGATCTTATTATTTGTGTGATGAGCAGGGTACTGTGCAATTTTTGGCCATCAATGGGTTTTCCAGAAACTACTACTGAAATATTATTAATATCAGTTGTAACTGATGTATTGACTGCTTGTTTGAGTAGTGTTGCCTTTGAGGAAATAGAATCAAATTATTTGTGTAAATAATTTATGATATTTAGAATATAATCTATATTCAGTGTAAATATTATTATTATTATGGATTTTACTCAATTATATTTATTAAAATCTCGTAAAAATATGACATTTCTACGTAGAAATAAATTTAATCTTTATGGATGTTTATTTTTGTGTAGTTTGGAATATGAGAATGAGAGCTGGAGCAAAAAATTTAACCAAATGATTTAAGCTTAAAAAAAAATCACCTTCAAATAGGGAGCTCTTGTAGTCATCGTTCTGCTTTAATTGTAAACTCAGCCAATATAAATGTTCATCTTTTGACTTATGTGTCTTTGGTTTTGGTAAGATCAGCAGCTGTAACACACTGCTGCTCCCAACCCCAAGCCAGTGCTGTCATTTCATAAGATATAAGAAGTCATCTCATTTTCAGAATGGCAGAATATTACATGAATTAGTATAATTGCAAGCAATATATGCAAATTATATTTAAAATTAAATGACATCTCTTTTATATATATATATATATGCAATCATAACGCATGTATTTATATCTGATGTATATGTGTGTATATATATATATATAAAGTGAAGTGTTCCATCTATTTTGTCTAGATGAGATCAGAGTCACAGTACAGTTAGTCACTTGGCTATCCAGTGATTCCTTAGAAATGAAATTTATGCCCAGTTTATTACCTCCTGCAACCTGAAATTCATTATGGGGATAAACACTCCAGGGCGGTTCTCCCGTGTGCGATCAGAAGAGAAGATTTGTTCCCTTCCTTTTCCATGCTCAGTGCCCAGGAAGGCCCTTCTGGTTGGTTGCTAAGTCAACAGAAATCAAAGCTGATCTCACCAGTTTGTCCTTTATGTTTCAGTGCACATGCTTCACCCTATTACCCAGTGTCCTTCTCCTGGTGCTGGGAGCTCTTTCTCTTGGCAACTGAGGGATTTTTTGGTTCTGTGCTTGATATTAAAGTCCAAACGAATCACAATGATGCATAGATTTAAGGTCATTCTAGCTTTTAAATGCTAATTGTTCTGCCAGCAGTTCTCATTTACGAGGGTTTTTAAAGGCCACATGCACATTCTATAGGATTCAGTAGTTGGGCATTTTCTGGAACCAATTAAGAAGTGTAACTGGTCTTAAAAAAGAAACCATATGCATTTTGTCCTAGGCTGCTGCTTTCACTGTAAGGAGATTTATTTAAAAGCCATTTTAATTAAATTGTGAAAGTTTGGAGTCCTTTTAAGTTTATACTCTGGTTTGTTTTTTTTTTTTTTTTCCTGAAGTGAGTATTTTATTAATAGAAGAAACCACAGAAATTGTAATTTCTTCTTTTTCCTTGCATTGCTCACCTTATCCTGTAGCTGAAGGAGACAAAAATAAATCACTGGACAGACTTCATATTTTGAGTTGGGGTTTGTTTGTTTGTTTGTTTGTTTTTATTTTACCTTTTATTAGACACCTAAAATTTGAAATCTACTTATTTCTTTTGGGGTTTTAAAATACACTCTACGAACTCAAAGTTCCATCAAGCTTTCAGAAAGAGAGTCTGAAGGCTTTCCTGACTGTGAACCTGCAGGACATGAGGATATGTTCCTGGAGATAACACGTGGTATCTCTTTGACTGATGTTCAGTCAAGACTCCATGGAGATCTGTGAAAATCCACAAATGTTTGCCAAGGTCACAGTTTTCAGTCGAGATTCTCTATGTGTGCTTTATTGCAAAGTAGCATGTTAGGGATATCCTCATAGAAATACCAAACTCCCCATAAAAACTGGGAGTAGAAAAGGACCACTCTAGGGAGTCCATTCCTGCTGCAAAATGCAATTGGATTATCACTAAGTTATTTATAAATACATTTTCATTTATTGAATGTCAGCAGCACACTCCCTTTGTTAGTGCTAAGCAAAACTGTGAGTGTTGGTATTTTTATAGGAAAATTATCAATGCAATGGACAAATCTGGTCTCAGAAGTGAAAGGTCAGAGGACTCAGTTTGTGAGCTGAGCATTGTGACCAAGATTGCATAGAGATGATTTAGCTGAGTCCATCTGGACTGGATGCCAAGATGATGTTGGTTCTCCACCTGTTAATAGTTGCCTCCAGGATGCTTTAGCCATAAACCCTGGTGTCAAACATGGATCTATCTTACAAGTGTAGGGAAGAGAAGAAACCAGAAACAAGCTGTGACTGGGCAGGGTAGCGATGGTGGGGTCTACAGACAGAAAAAGACATTCCCGATCCTGTAGTTAATTTGTCCTTGGAGGTGTCATGGTTATAGAAAGCTTTATTTCAGTCCCCAGAATGGAGAGGTCAGGAACAAACAGCAGTGGTGAGAGGGAGCTGTGGAATCACAGAGTGGTTTGGGTTGGAAGGGACCACCTCCTTCCACCCCCTGCCATGGGCAGGGACACCTTCCACTGATCAGGTTGCTCCAACCTGGCTTAAATCATCTTTTCTGAAATACATTTAACAAATAAACAGAATTACTCTTCAAAGTTTTAGGATGTTTATTGCAAATATTTGTTCTTCCTTGCCATTATTCTCCTCTCTAGGTGCTTACAGGACTACCATGAGTTAATTCTGACAGTCAGCAGTGATATTTCCTCCTGTTCTGTTTTCATACTGAGTGTGGTTCCATGCTGCCCTGTGCCATTGCTGTACAGATACTCTTATTCCTTGATCAGCAGTTTGTGATCCTCCTTTTGCTACAAAATAGTCAGCACCTCAGACTGTTTAAGTAGAACTGGTCAGAAAATGAGCTTCTTCACTTCACCAAAGCATTAATGTTGAGGTAGGTGGTAAAGCAGTCATCCTTTAAAATCTCTGGTCTGACAGCAAGTGAAAGCGTGAGACTGAATGGATTTGGATACTAAAACACTTTGCTCATAAATAAGGTCAGTTTTACTTATGAGACAAATTGTTTTACCCACGGGAGAGAGAGCACAGTCCACCTTTATTTTCTTGAGCACACCAGAACTGTTCTGTACTTTGGAGCAGTAGATGGATGATATTTCATCCGCTTTTGAAGGAAATGCTCATTTAAAGTTCATGGCTTTATGTTAACATTCATACAGATACCTCAGAACTCCAGATGTGAGAAAGTTGCAGGATCTCGTGACTGGCCATTGTCTGCATGGGGTCTTAGCTTTGTTATCTCCTCTCCTTTTTTTTGTTATCATCCTTTCCTCCCCTCTCCTCCCTCCCTTACCTGAGTCAGTCACATCTGGTAATACAAACCTACATGGAACTTTTGCAAATCTCATCTTTGCATTTTCTGTCTGCAGGATAATGGCACACTCTTCTGATGCACTCAGAAATTTGATAGAGATTTATGTAAAATTCTATAATCCTCGTGCGTTCCTGGCCATCCCAAAATCTCTTCAGAAGAGCTGGCTAAAGCATTTGCACTGGCTTTGCTTCATCCTGCTCCAAATCTGGTTGGAATGTCTGAGTGGGCACTCGGGGTGGATTGCCACAGGATTGTGCTGGTGCTGTTCTGCCACTGCTGAGCCCCACAGTGCAGACCCAACCCTTTTTAGGGCATTATTTGCCACAGCTTTGCTATAAGTTGTCCTTTCCTGGCTGTGCCACTGAGTACAGCACTGGCAAATCAGGGATAACAGTGTTATTCTTCTCAGGTGCTAATGACTCCAAAATGTTGCAAGTCACTGGAGAGTAAGACCCTCTACGAATAGCAAGAGTCGTATTTTGTGCTAACTCTGACTCATGGCTTAGAAGTTAATGAAACCATTCAAGTTGAGTACTTTAATCTCACAAATTGGTTATCACAGCCTTGTGGCCACTTCTTGTTTTATAATAAAGCATAACACAAAATATCTGTGAAGGCTTACAAAATTAAACTAAGGGAAATATGTGCAATTTTGAGCTCATTAGAAGCAATTCATATTTTCATCTGTCTCATTAGAGATGTTTTCATGAACTAGGAAAGTACTTTTGAATCTGTGATTTTTAATTTCCCTGCCAACTGGCATGAGCTTTTTGGGATTGTTATTTTCTTTCCATTTATTTCAAAATGTTAAAAGGAGGAGGAAAAAAAAGAAAAGAAAAAAACAACACCACAGGAGAAATTAGAAGAAAAGCAAGGCACTAAGAAACAAGTGAACTGCCTGAACATGATAAGAAATATTATTTTATAGTAGGATTTATATATATATCTCTCCTGTACTTTGATGACAGTGCATGGAAACAGAGCATAGTGAAAATGGACTCAGAAGATGCAGTTCAGAATTGAAGATGCACAGGTGAAGCACACCAGCTTGAAGAATGACACTTGACCTGATGCTGCTACGTATATTTTTTGAAAGATTGTCAAATCTCCCGCAGTCAGGTGTAACCTCAGCTGTAGCTGTGTTTTGCTGTACAGAACAGAGCAGCCTGGCCTTTGGTGGTGCTGGCAGTGAACCATTTAGAAGTGCTTTGTTTGAAGAATCGAGGGGGAGCTGAGTGCTCTCATGGCAGGACGGCAGTGACTGACAGAGAGGGCACTTCAGCTGCTGCTGTTCACATCATGCCAGAGGTTAACTGCTCTCTAGGGCTCAGGGTTTCGAGGTTCCTTTATTCTTAAATGTAAATATCCTGAACCTATAATTATATTTATTGGTTTTAAGGCCTATTTTAATGTCTGAGGGAACCCCAGAGAAGAAGAAAACCGTGGTCTTTTGTTTCTTTGAGTGACTCTGTTGTCCACAGAGTGAAGTCTCTGTTGTGCCATTAATCCTTGCCTTAACCTTTATGTTGAGGTGATTTCCCTGCCAAATCAGGGCTTCATTTCAGCCATGGCTTTCACCATGGGATTGCTGAGTGCAGGCAGGGGTGGAGGCTGAGGGCAGAGCTCAGCAGGGGCTGCAGCGATTCCCAAGGGGTAGCTCTGGGACAGGGACAGCACCCAGGGAGCAGCTGGAGCTGGGCCAGGGCAGGGTTAGGTTGGATCTCAGGCAAAGGTTCTGCTTCCCCCAGAGGGTGCTGGGGCACTGCCCAGGCTCCCCAGGGAATGGTCCCAACCCCGAGGCTGCCAGAGCTCCAGGAGCAGAGAGGATACCTCAAGCACAGTTTTCTTTTCAGGTTTCTGCTGAGATTGGCAGTGAGGCTGACACACTGCTAGTCACAACAGTGCTTTCTCTGATGCCAATATGTCTTCTTTTTATGAGAGGAGCAGAGGCTGCCAGTTTGTGTCATGGACATCACAAAACACCAGTTATGTGATTGATTTTTATTTATGCAGCTGCAGGATCCCACTAAATAATAGCAATGCTGGTTGGTCATAAAAAGACTTATTTCTTTATAATTCCCAATGTTTGTGTGGTAATCATGGGCTAAGAGCACTGAAATTTGTGGTAATTCATTGTAAATTCAGCTTTTGCACAGTGACAACCTATCAACTGGTGTTGTCACAAGTGTCTTTACAGTAACTGTGTACCTGTTTTAATTTACCCATGAGCTGAAATGAGGCCTTGCATAGCAGGAATTTGCTTTTCAGGAGAAACCACAGTGGGCTTTGCATCACATTTTAAACCTTGCTGCTGGAAACGTGTGTGTGGTGCTCAGACAAGGCTTGGGAGAAGTAGAACCCTCCTCTACACTGTAATACATCGAGTACCTTAAACTACTTTTGAGGTCTTGCCATGCAGTGTAGATTGAAATGCCTCTTATTTCCTGCTTTTCCCGAGCTTATAGACATAAATCTGTCATACCCTGCATCTCGGTTTGGCATTATATACCGAGAAAATGAACTCAATAGCAATATAATCTTACTTTGCAATATAACCAAACTGCAGAAAACATTTCTGGAAGTACGTAGATTTAGGGATCAAATAAAATTTAAGTGTGCTGATATGTAGGAGTTTATGAAGGCACAACTTCTTTGTTGAGAGGCATTTTTCCTTTTATTAATTCAAGTAAAACTCATCTTTCATTTTAACTCTTGTTTATTTCAGTTTCCACTCTGCACAAAATAGGACTGGGTATTTTGTATTTTTTCCCCTCATAGCCTTCATTAATACTGTGCTTTAATTGAAAATGTCACTACAATTAATTTAATAGCTACTTATTCTGTTTTCTATTAATCTGAGGTATTACCTTTCTACTGGAAAGACACTGGTCCTGTCTTGAAATATGAAAATCTGCTTAGGCATTAGAACTTGTGTCATTTGAAAACCTCAAATTACAGTAGCATTCTCTTTGCATTTTTTTTTTTGACAAGGTCTAAATACATTTGTGAATTCTACTGCCTGAAAGGGCAGGCAGGAGACTTTATGTGGGGCAGTTCTTAGATTTCTACTGGATAGCATTATTTTGTAGAGGAGTAATTTTTTTGACAGTTTTTAGTATTTTTATTAGAACAATTGAGTTTGGTTGCAAAATTTTATCTCTATAGATACAAACTTCTTGTACTTGCAGTGGGGAATCATTTGCACAAATAATTTTTCTAGTTTAAAGTCTGTCTCAGTATAGAGAACCAGCATAAAATGTGGCTTTCAGGAAAGCCTGAGAGTTCTGAAGCCCTGACCATAGATTACATACTGCTGTACAATCTGTAATGTTCTTCTTACAATAAAAATGTTAAATGGAAATATTATTTACAGAAATTTTCCTACTGCTAGGCTCTAGTCTCAGAATTTGGGTTAAGCAGAAGAGCCTTTATCTTACTTTTTGGGTAATGACTGTGCAGGGATTGGGGTGGTATTCCAGGTCTGGAGCATGGTCATGTAGTTAAACTCCATAAAAGAGTGTAAATCTTATTTCACTCCTGTCTGTTAATGTGCCATCTCTTATCTGAATCAGATTGAGGTCAAATGCAGTGGTAACCAATTGTGTTGATCTCTCTGTGAATGCATTACAGAACACAGTATTTTAATGCTTTCACAGGACACACCTCCAAGGAAAGGACAATACCCACACCTGCTTTATGTAGCAGTGATTTTTTCCCCACTAAGGGTGCCCTTGGATTTCACAGCAGCTCCAGCTGAATCACCTCGTTCCTGGGGGGGTTTGCACACAGGGCTGCATGTTTTTCATGACCTCAGCTGGTGAGCAGTGACTCATTAATTTCAGTCACTGGAGCACTCATGATGCTCTAAACAGAATTCTAGAGTAGTCTGAGAATTTTATATCTAAAAACATAACTCCACCTGTGGCAATTTAAATGAAGCCATCAGTGTGTATGACGTGCTTTTCATGGGAAATTTAGGGAGAGGTAAATTAAATTTTTGAATTGTCTTTGGCATTCCAGTAGTTATCAAGGGTTAATGCCACCCTGAGTGCTTTGTAGGCATTAATAAGGACCACAAAATAGAAGGAGTTGCATTCATCTAAGTGTAATTAAACAAAAAACCTGTTCAAGTATGAGTGCTCTTTGAATTGTTGAGAGCAACTGAGACCCACACACTTGGCAATAAAAGATCTCAAATAATCTTTGCTGGGTTGGGTGTTTTTTTTCTTATTGTAACTTAACAGCATTGGCAACTTTGTTTCTCTTGACTAAATGTAAATATTGGCATATAAAATCTATATATTCCTGTTGATGAGAGAGATAATGGTCAATTAGAACCTAATCAGCTTTGTTGTGCTTGGACTTTGTATCACAGCATTGTGTCATATTTTTTTCAGTTTGGAAAGCCCTTAGTTCTGGGCTGGGGATACATCTTAGGTAACCTATGAAGTTTATTATCCCATAGATCACAAGGCAGACTCTTCAAAACTCTTCAGAATCCTGTGAAGGGTTTTACAGCAAAGCGTAGCATCCCCTTTTGAATTTTAAGAACACACAATCATTGCCTGTCAATGAAAGGATTTATTCCTCCAAAGTGGTACTCCGTTGAATTTAGGCTGGGAAAGTTGGGATCCTAAACTCCTGTAAAGTCAAATTGTGGAGGCATCCTGGCAGTGCTAAAACTCGTATTATATTTTGGAACATCTCATCTTTGACAGACTGGAGCAGATCAGGATTTATCCCCCACATCCCCTGGATCTAAAAATTAGATATTACTTTCCATAATGCCTAAACCTAGAGGTGCCTAAAGCACCTCTATCCCCTAAGAAATATGAGATTTGGCTTGCAGTTGGCTTTAAAGCACAGTTATAGAAGTATGAAGAGCTGGTTCTTCATTGTAATTTAGGGCAGCTGGCTCCAGAAGATAAACTGTGAATGGTTAGTTGGTAAATAAAAGGTAACAGGATGTTTTCACTCTTACCCTATTCAGGATATTTCTAGAGTCTATGAAGAGGCTGAATTGAAATGCTTCCTCTTAGGGCAGACAGTTGTCAGTATTAGCCTTTTAGATCCCACCTGCTGGCTGCATGAAGAGTTTTTTGATGCTTTCTGTTTAAGTTTTAAGAAAAAAGGGGTGAAATACACTAAAAAAGTACTGGTTAGAGGGAAAGCTTGATGTTTCTAATGTGCACATGGACATACACAGAGCATATTTTTGTCACAAAAGGCAATGTAGAAGTACAGTGATGTGCAACTGATCTCTTTTCACCCTTGTTCTTGACCCTTAATCAGGAGTTTTAGCTGCTGTTGTACAGTTAAAAAAATTAAGTAATAAGAAAAAATTGCTTAAAAATGCAATTTAAATAACTGTTAGGGGATTTGTGCCCTGGTCAACATAGGACATTAGAGATCTCAAGTATTTTAAAGTACATCATTTCTGTTGTGCTCTTATGAGACCTTTTGTCAGAATGAGATGATTCAAAGGATTTCTCCTTTCTCGCAGACATTGCTTTCCTGAATTTGAATTCCCTGACACTGTGGAATTAGCACCTAATTCCCAACTTGTCTTTGTTATTGTTAGTACTGTTTATACACAGCACACACTTCAGGCTGTGAAACGAGGTGGAGCTTCCTTGCCTTTCAGATATAATTGTGAGCAAGATGGTTTTTTGAGCCACAGCAGGATATTTCTTAGTGCAAATAAATGGAAGTCATTAGAGGGGTATCTAATCCTCAGATGCAATATCCAACCACATCTAAATTACACGCTGGAATCCCTGCTGGCCTGATCTGCTCTGATCAATGGTTAAGCTCCTAAGTGCGATCCCATAAGCATTGTCAGACTGAGGTTCTAACAAAGTTACCCCCTGCTCTTAATGGACACTGCACCAGAGTTTGGTATGATTTTATATCTTTAATTAAATTGCTGCCACAGATCTGCCCATGCACATGCCTATTTGACCACTATGGAATTGGCTACTATTTTCATAGAATCAATGAAGGAAATTAAAAAAAAATAGTTCAGCTGAAGTTAAGAATCAGTAAAACGGCAGAGCTTCTAGTTTGCTAGGATTTTCTTTTATTGATGTGAGTTAGCCAATAATTGATTTTAATCTAAACGGGACAAGACAAATTTTTTTAAAAGCACCCAGGGACCTGGAAGTTCAGAGCTGTGAAGTTCAAGGTCTGGTAGCATGAAGAGCTGATCACAAGCAGGACCTGCAGATATTGTAATAATGCACATAATTCATGAAATGTGAATCGCAGATAGAAGAAAAAATATTTAAAAGGATGATGGTCTTGCAGAGAAAAAGCAGCAGAATTCTGTGGTGTCTGGATCCTTTGTGAAATCTCAGGCTGTCTAATACAGTGAAAGATCTTTGGAATATCGTTATTTGACTTTGTCATTTGTGTTAGAGCTGAGCTGGTATTTTGTTCCATTGTCCTGTCTGTCTCAGCAGTCTGTGTACACACAGACAGGGAGACAGAGAGTAGAGGTCTTCTTCAGTTTAATTTGTGGAGAGAAAGTGTGTTCAGAATGTCTGTTGGACTTTATGAGTACCTTCAAATGAAATTATTTGGCACTCTATTCCTATGGTGCTCTTATTAGCCTTTAGCTAATTAGCTACAGGTTTTCAGTCAAGAATTACACACTTAACTGAAAGAAGGAAGGAAAAGTGAGAAAGTGAGAGCACTGAAGAACAGTGGGACATTGGAAAAAACAGCCCTGAAGAGGTAAAACTCTGCTCCAGGTCCCAGCAATGGCACCAGAGCCACGGGCAGGGCCTGAGCCCAGGGAGCTCCCCCTGCACAGGAGGCACAACTCCTGCCCTGGGCAGGGGCCAGCCCTGAGCAGATTGTCCAGAGAGGCCGGGCAGTCTCCTCCCTGGGGATATTGCAGAGCCCCATGGACACACTGCTGTGCCCTGTGCTCTGGGATGGCCCTGCTGGAGCAGGGAGGTGGCACCAGAGGAGCCCCTGGGGCCCCTCCAGCCTCACCCACCCTGGGGCTCTGTGTGATTCTGTTCAGTCTCAGGGGTCAAAGATGTTTTCTAATAAAAGCAGAATTTCTAAGCAATTTTCTTAATGTTATTTTCAAGCTTTCTTCCCCTAAACCTTTTAAAGCCTCATCTGCTCCAGTCAGATATCTTTGTTAGAATAATATGACAATTTAGCATATTTGCATTATAGTTACTTTTGTCCCTTGTCTTTTTTTTTTCCACCAGCACACTTAGCGTAGAAGAGGGGAGGAGAAAAAGAGAGAAGGCCATAAATATTCCTTATTCATAACCTTTTTGGCTTTCTTCTCCATCTCCCTCCTGCCCTCACTTATCTTCCTTGTCCATATCTACTGAGGAGAGAGAAAAACCAAGCGATAATAGAAATTTTCTTTAATTTATGCTGAAATTCTCTCAGAGCACAGCTAGTGTGAGCTATTCTCTTCTGATGAACTGATGAATTTCCACCTGAATTAATTATTTAAAAAAATGGATGATAGTAACATCTTGGAGTTTTCCTGGAGAGCATTTGGAGTGAGGGAATTGTTTGTCAGATGTGGGAATGGCAGTCAGGAGAGGCTGTCAAGTGGAAAAAGGGCATTTTGACAGTGTCAGTAAAGGCTTTGCTTTTAGAACCAGGTCTGTAAATGATACCTTCCAACAGAGAAGCAAGGTAAGAGCAGCTGTGCCCAAAAAGTATGAGAGAATAGATTCAATGTTTACCATCAACAAGACTCTTTCATTTCTATAGTATTGGTGGTTTATCCAGTCTTGATGATTTATCCCCCACCAAGAGACAGACAAATAGGGAAGGAGGAAAAACAAGCAAGATTTGGGAAAATGCAATGCCCCCCTCCCCCCATTTGTACAATTTTAATAAAGGCTAATCATGCTGAACAAAGCATAAAAAAAAAGATTGTTAGGGACACTGATTAATTTATCTCTGGTTCCATGATCTTCTAATGAAATTATGAATGGGAATAATTTTTCCTAGTGAAAAAAATAAAGCATAAGCTCTCAAAGAAAAATAAATATATCAAAAAAACAGTAGCATCTGACACTTTGAGAAGAGAAATTAAGTCTTGTAAGACATGGGTGTTTACATTTATGACAGCCAACTCTGTAAGGATGATTGCAAATATGACAATCACGGCACTGTTGATTTGTACTGTAAATATTTGTAATTATTTATATTTAAACTGTCTTCCACCCACAGAGCTCCCATTATTTGTGGTCATAAACTATTAGGCCTCACTTGCAGCACTTTTGCTAAAACTTGAAATCACCAGCCAGTCCTGATTTAGTTATTCTTGAATTAATGATTCTTCTTTCTTTCAGTAGAAATTTCTGAATTGTTTCAATGGAAACCAATAAAAATCAAGCAAAAGTGTTAAGCAAAAAGATGTACTCCAACTAGCAGCTCTGGTTGGAAACAAAAGCAGAATGGAATTATTTGAATAATGCAAGTACCATTGCAGAACTGAGCAGCAAGGTGGTTACAGTTTGCATGGTGGTCACTTAGAATTGAGAACCTTTCATAATTCTCCTGTGTTTACTGCTTGGGAGCAAAAAGGCCACTGGGAATGTACAGAATAGATCCCTCAAGCAATCCATTTGATGCTTTTCTGAGTGTTATCCAAGGAGGGAACAAGCTGGTTTGCTGCACCCCTTTGCCTTGAGCATCTTGCATCTGGGTTTTTCAGATCTTCTAAGCCTTTTAAAATTGAGAGGGCTCCTCCAGGCTGGGTTTCTATTTTATCTTTTGGCATCAATGAAAGACAGTAAGAGGATGTTTACTTATGTACAAAATAAGCTTTTTACTTGCAGATAAGCAGTGGGGAGTGTGAGTCAGCCAATATTTATACTGCCTGTTTACGGGGAGTGCTGTACACTGTTTATAAGATGCTGTGGAACTTTTGACAAAGCTTTTGACTTTCACTTTTTAATATTTACTCACTGAAAGTAGTGAATATAGGAAAAAAAATTCTGTCTTTAACTTGTTTTCCTAAAACTTTTAGGAGCAACGGATTTAGGCTGGTAAATTGTCAGAAACAAGGATCAGTTTTCTTCTTAGTGTTTTAGGATGGAGTGAATGCAGGATCTGTTCAAAGAAGGCAGTCAGTGCATCCCACAGGAGTGCTCAGGGAAGGCCAGTTGCAAATGTAAAAAAATGTTAAAAATGGATCACTGCTGAGAAAACAAAGTCTCACTGTTTGCTCTTGGAACCTGGAGCTGCAGGTGTCTGTTCAGGACTGCTCACCATGGCGTGGCAGAAACTCGCAGGGACAAGGGATAGAGGAGAATGGAATTCTTTCCCAGTGAGGTTGGCTTATGCCTGATTAAACAGGCCTGAAAGTTCAGCTCTTGTGTTAGGATGCAATGGAAGCAGATCTCTAAAATGATTTCGGTATTTGGTGCTATTTCCAGCTTTGTGATAAATCTCAGAACGTGGAAGGGACCTGCAGGGACCATTGAATAGAACCCCTGGCCCTGCACAGAGAGACTTTGTGATCATCCTGTTGTGATGCACCAGGAGCAGTGCACAGCTTTGTAGGACAGGACTTTCCTGTAGTTACTGATGCCTTCCCAGGAATTTGAGGTAACCGTAGTATTTTAGGGACACAAACGGACACCCTCTGTAAGCCACTGAGGCAAACTTGTAACAGGATTTAGGGTTGATGCTTGATTTAATATTGAAGCAGGAAAATGCATAAGAAATTATTGATGGATTGTTGAAAAGTAATCAAACCCACATCATTGTCTGCTGTGCTTAAGTCTTAATTGATCTACACGATAAACCTTGAGTTCTGTCAGGGGGAGCTCATTTATAATGCATTAGGTGTTACTCTTGTTGTATGAGAAAAACCTCAGGACAAGAAAAAGAAAAACAACTGTCAGTGATATTTATGACTGGAAACACATTTGAAATCTGAAGAGAAATTATGAGTGCCTCTTGATTTGAAATCTATCTGAAAATAAAGCAGATTTTAAGTCTGATGAGGGTAGCCTCTTGCACTTTGTCTAGAAATGGTCCACACCATTATATTTTAATGACAGACAATTAATTTTTTCTTTGGTTTTGCCCACAAACTACTTGCACTTTTTCTTCTCATTTTAAGAAGATAATGAGTCAGTGTGAGGTGTTACTGTCAGTTACAGACAGTACTCAATCCTATTTTCTTTCTTCTTATAGCTAAAGAGAATGTGTAGTGCCCAGGGATGACAGGCCTAAGGTGTCACTTCCTAAAGCACATGAATGATTAGTGTTCCTTGACTCTATTTCAGAAAATAATCCAGGAATTTAGGTACATTCTCAGGCATTGCAAAAAAATGTTTTTGTTCTTCTTGATGAAATGGACTGGCAGTGTGGACAGTGCCACTGGAGAATTAGACAATATTACCAGGATTATAATGTCAGCTTCCTAATTGTCAATTAATTGTATTATAGTTTGCCTAAAGCAAAAAATGCTGTGTAGAACATCAGAGCAGAGTTTCCTCCAGTATTTCTGTGGCATGTTGATAAGTAAAAATTTAATTTTCCAGTGCAAATAAGTGTGAAATTAACTACATATGAAACACTTTTTTTTTTTTTTTTCTTTTTTTAACAGCAGAAGTATCTTTATTGGCTACTTTAAAGTTTACTCAGCAATCTGTTTTAAAAGTCACTTTGGTTAGGTGCTTACGGGAAATACAGTGCAGTGGATTAATCCAGTTTGTAGGCTGTTTTCCAAAGAAATGCTTAATGAAAAGAATTTCATGCAATATGCTATTAGGGCTTCATTTACATTAATAAGACTCTGTTCTCAAACTATTAAGCTACCTTCAAGATTAAAAAAAACGAGGGGACTCACTGTACTCTGCATGTACAACCACGGCGATTAGTTTCTGCTGCTCTTGTACCCTTCTGAGCCCAGTGTGTAGGAGAGAAAAAACAATGTTTTCCTCCCAGCTGAAGAGAAATCCTGCTGCCATGAAGTTCTGCTCAGTCAAACCAGGAGAATCCCAGAGGGAAGTCGGTAGCTGGGTTTGCTGGAGCTGCCCTGCACTGGCACCGGGGGCTGCGGGATTCAGCAAAGGGCTTGGAGAAGGAACAGGGTGAATTCCAAGCTGCAGAGTGACCACGGGAACCCTGAGTGTGGGCACCAGTGTCACACAGGCTGTCCACACAGCAGCCTGGAGAAAACAGGATGGGAAAGGTGCTTGCCAGGAAAGTGGCACTTGTGGCACACACAGGGCTGGGTCAGAAATTGCTCCAGCGAAAACATCACCAGCATGATCAGAGGCACGGAGCAGCTCTGCTGGCAGGAAAGGCTGCCAGAGCTGGGATTGTTCAGCCTGCACAGGAGAAGCTTTGGGCTGAGCTCAGGGTGGCCTTGCAGGGCCTGAAGGAGCTGCAGGAAAGCTGCAGAGAGACAATTGCCAAGGGCTGCAGGGCCAGGACAATGGGAATGGCTTCCCAGGGCCAGAGGGCAGGGCTGGATGGGATCTTGGGCAGGAATTGTTCCCTGGCAGGGTGGGCAGGCCCTGGCACAGGGTGCCCAGAGCAGCTGGGGCTGCCCCTGGATCCCTGGCAGTGCCCAAGGCCAGGCTGGACATTGGGGCTGGGAGCAGCCTGGGACAGTGGGAGGTGTCCCTGCCCAGGGCACTGGATGGGCTTTAAGGATCCTCCCAACCCAAATCATTCTGGGTTTCTATTAAATTTTTTTTGTTATGGTGGATATCCCTGAACAGCATAGAGAATAAACTTAAGATTAAAATGTGTGTAAATTAAAAATAATAGACTTCAGATTTTTTCAATTTAGAAAATATGAAAAGTGCACAAAAGTATTAAGTAAACTGCATGGACATTTAAATTCTTATTTTTCATGAAGGATTAATATGACTTTTAGACAGAATTTATTTTCTTGAACAGTTAATGATCTGCCATTTTACTCCCTAAATTAGTTCTCAAAGGTCAAAATGCGATCAATTATCCAGTAATTTGGATCTCTTAATTGGCTCATGCACTTGAAAAGCAAAGCTTCTGTTTTATTTCTATAGCTTGAAAATGAAGCAGGAAATAAAAATTCAAATTATGTTTAGAATGACATTATGGATTGATATGCAAAATGAAAATATATGTAGATACATTTTTGGAGTCTTTTCAGTGGCATTTTAAAATTCTCTCCATTACACATTGAGAATTCAGGAATACCAAATGTAGTGTTCTTCCTTAATCATGCTCTGAAGGAAAATGGGTATTTAAGTAGAGTCCCTGAATTTTAGGGGTCTTTGGAGGAAAGGAGGAATGAAAAGAAGAAGAGGAATAGGAATGAATGTAGAGGGGCTTTTGATTAATAATGTGATCAGTTGAAGAAGATCTCCAGTGGCTTGAACAGGAATCAGATCAGTGGCTGTTTACAGCACTCCTGGCCTGAGATGTGGTGGGTGATTTCAGCAAGTAATGAGAAAAAGAAAGCAAGGGTTGGTATTTCTCTTTACATTCCCTACTGTCACAGATTTAGTTAACACTTGGATTAAATAAACAGATTTGTCAATCATTTTCTAGTTAAAAATTACAACAATACAATTTACGAAAGACATAGGGTTATTGAAAGGCTTATAAAATTATATATATTTATATCCAAATTTTCAGTGAAATTTTCATTAGCAGTCTCATCATTTCCAACTCTAGTCTTTGTATGTCGATGCGTGTACAGGAGATGCAACATTTTGTTTGTATTATAAATTCATATAGATAATTCAGTTCTTATTCTTTTCTTTCTCTTCTAGGTAAAGAATGTAGAAGAGTTTAAATATCAAAAAAATATTTTAGTCATGGTTAGTCCTCTTGTAATAGTTCTACTAATAGTTTAAACATTTTTATTTCATGTTTAAAAATATCAGCTTATGCTATTGAAGGGTTGAGAAATGACTGTTTGGGAACTGGACAAGGATATAAAGAAGTAAAGCAGTCACTGAATCTATTACATTCAGAGATTGTCACAATATTATATTTTCTGGAATATGATATTCAGATTTCATTCTTTAGCATTTTTACAGGAAAAAGTCTTTGCAAATGTTTGGAAAGACAGGAGCAATTCTTCCTCAATACCACTTTGGTTGCTACACCTATGGACTGGTTTCATTATGGGATTGCAGGGCTGGTGCCAATGTGGTGCTACCAAAAGTCAAGTTTTTAACGTGTTTGTGTCAAAATACGCTCCTATTTCTAAACTGATCTTTTTAATCCTCATCATTTTAGGGAATTGTCCTTTTTTTCTTTCAACCTGCAGCTTTATCTTTTAGTCCTCCTCAGCCTCTGGTTGGGCTCCCCCGTGAAGTGGATATTTCTGCCTCGTTACCACACGCTGTCTGATTTTATTGGAGTATCAAAGAAGATTTTTTTTTTTTTCCCTTACATCAAGGTGTTTAGGAGGCAGATGTTCCCTATATGTTGGTAACTGGAAAATATGGATCCTTCATTACTTACAAGTTGTTAAGTGTCTGCAGCGTGTAACAAATTTGTTTGATCACTGAATAGGCTGCTTCAGTGGGAACAGTGGAAAGGTTGTATTATTTTTCTCTTTATTTATCCAACTATTCCACTGGGAGATTATTCACATGTGCTGAAAATAGAAAATCATATTTTCAATACATATATATATTTTTAAGAGCTTCAGGATATTTCCATGATAAAATTGTACCAATTCAGAAAACCATTACAGAAAGTTTGGAGCTGCACTTTAAAGAGTAGTTAGAGTGATTCTTCCTAATAGCTGATAGAAAAGATATTTTCTAGAAGAATAGCTATCAACAGATAAGTTCATGGAACTAAAAATAAACACTGGAGTAACTTTTTATCCCAAATGTCTGTCATGTTCTTTCTATGTTTCCAAAAGCATTATCAGTGATGCTTATAGAGCAGTTAAAGAGCACCTACAGGGATTACTTTCAGCACTTAAAATAAAAATAATTACTCTCTTATCCAAGATTTAATGTTTTTGTGCTTTTTATGGTTAGAAGGCAAAATATTTTGTTTAAAGGGACCTGCTTGTTTGATGTATTTTTTCCAGAGACTGGTTTAAAAATACTGAAGTCCTGAAAAAAACCCTCGACCTCCATCGAGATTATATAAGCACCCATTGATTGCTTGTTGGCAAAGATCACCCTCGGTATCCCTTCATGGATTATTTACATTAATATGTGTCCATGGGAATGTACTTATTTTTTAAGATAAAATTTGTTGTTAGAAAAGGAGAATCAATGTGTTAGTGCTGTAGTCAGTGGTGTATTTAATTTGCATGCTGGCACATTTACCAAATGCTTTCAAGAAGAGCACATCATATTAAGAATTCTGAGAGTCACAAAGGGGATCCAGCTGTAACTGCCTCAAAAAATCATACCAAAAAATCATATATTATTGAAGAGAAAAGGACTACAGCAATCTTGTATTTTCTTTATGTTTAATTGCTTTTTGTATTCAGGGATTTTGCTCAATTCTAAGTTACTAAGTGTGCAGTATGTTAAATACAAACTTTTAATGACTATTTGTGTTTATTTGCAAGTCTGAATATGCCCTGTGGAAGAGAAGTTTGACCATTGTTGTGTGCTGAAATTTAATATCTTTTGCTTTCAATCCCTTGCTTTGAACCATCAATCAAGACGGATTGAAAACGCTCTACTTTGTGTAGTACAAGTTTTCCTCCCCCTCGTTTTGTTTTATGACTCTGCCATGTTATTTTTCCCTAGGACATCTTTAACCTCAAAGGAAATGTACATTATTTTTCCGAACTGCTGTTCTATTTAAGGGTACATGAATTATAACTCATACTAAGTTAGATGTGTATTTGACTTGCACTACAAATCTATTTATAGAATCCCAGAATCATTGAGGTTGGAAAACCCTTCTGAGATTAAGTCCAAGCTGTGCCTAGTGCCCACCCTGTCCCCAGCCCAGAGCTCTGAGTGCCACCTCCAGCCCTTCCTGGGACACCTCCAGGGATGGGCACTCCAAACCTCCCTGAGCAGCCCCTGCGAAGGCCTAAGCACCCTTTCCATGGGGAAATTCCTGCTGCTGTCCACCCTGAGCCTCCCCTGGCACAGCTCAAGATGATGCCCATCCCTTCACTCTCTATACCTGCATTGGATAGCATTTTAACATTACTCATGTTGTTATTCTCAATATTACTCCTTTTTTTTTTTTTTTTTAAGCTATTGATCAAAGTAGTCCTTTGTAGTCAGTTTCTGGATAATTTTGTTTATAAGATACATAAACAAAAATCACTTGTAAGTTTCAAGGCACACACTGAAGTCAGGCTCTTTAGCAGGTACTTCCTCTCAAATACACTTCTGCCCAGATAGATTTGCCTGGCAAAATGATCCTCTCAGCTTCCCACAGCAGGAGGAGGTGAAGCAGATGTTTGGGAGGCAATAGCACCATCCTGACATCAGTGCTGCACCCATGGTCCTTGCAGGCAGGGGACCATCCCTGCAAACCCGTGCTCCTGCTGGAGGGAGGACCATCCCTGCAAACCCCTGTTCTCCTTCTGGAAGGGGTGAACATCCCTGTACACCCCTGTTCCTGCTGGAGGGATGGACATCCCTGCAAACCCCTGCTCCTTCTGGGCTGCTCACACTGCAGAAGGTGCTCCTCAGTGATGGGGATCCCGGGGAATGGAGAGAGGACTTCAAATGCAAATTCCTCTTCTTGATATGCAGGTAGCAGCTTTCATCCTTGGTGGCCATTCCCTGAGAGGAAAGAACATCTGTCAGTGCTGATAGAATCATGTCTTATCTACTAAGGACACAACCAAGGGCTCCCTGACAACATTGCACATGCCCTGAGTGATCTGCCTCTGTGGAAAGTCTTGCAGGTTTGGGAACAAGAGCACAGTTCAACTCAGGTATGGGAGGGGGTTCTAAGATGTTGTTGTTTGCCTGGAAGGGGAATAAATGGAGCTTTTAAACTTAAGGTGTGTAGCCCAAATACTAGCTGAATACAAAAATTTGTGGAATTTGTGTCATGGATATTGGTATCCATTTATAAAATATATACAATAACATATTCTATATATATTATTTTTCATTGCTGTGCTGAATAAAAGGTTTGTAAAAAGTTATTTTCAGGCTTAGAATTTAAGTTTTATGTAACTTTCATTTTTAAGCATTTCCTTAAAACACTGCCTTTCATACATTCTGGGCATTGGAGCCAGAATTAAGGATACATTATCTAAATTATATATTCTCTTTATTTCCATATATAGTGTACAACTGAGTATTAACAGGATTTCTCATAGGTCACAGAAAAAGAATGAAAGCCCTGTGGAATCTGAAATGACAGCTTGTTTAAAATTTTTAAAGCCTTGAACACTTGAAGATATGATGATATAATTATGACAGTGTAATTGCTAACAGACGTAACTATATTATTGTTAAAATTTGAATTTATGGAATTAAATATCTGCAAGATTTAAGATACCAAGTTTTGCAGCGTATAATGAGCATAACAGTAGATAACACCAGTAGAAACCATCAGCTGAATGGAAGAGAAATACGTAAAAGTTTTCCTGATGGCTTTGCTGTTCCTTCTGCTGCCAAAAAAATTCTTTATTTTCCTGATTTAAACAGAGCGAGACAAACTCTTGCACTTTGAGAACAGCCTGTATGTCCCATATACTGCACTTGTTGTAGCACAACTGTTTGATATTAAGGTAAGCACAGCATTTAGAATTGACTTGGAAGCAAGGATAAAAGCTTAGGGAATTAATTCAGGAAAAATCATACTTATCTGAGCCAATTTTTCTAGCCTGACATTTTATGCTTTACTTCTAAGCAGCTAAAAGAGCTTAAGAAACCTCTTCCCTCTGGTTCCTCTGATTTTATGTGGTTTGTTGGTTTTTTTTTTTTAAATCCTGCCCGAAATTTGTGTAATTAATATTGAGACAAACATTATGGGTGTTGACTGTAAGAAACTCGAAGATGTGAGAGATTAGAAATGATCATGTACTGTGTGGGCTCTTTTATACATGCTAATGTTGGTACATCACCCAAAGAGTAGAAAGATAACATGTAGTTTTCTGCAAAATAGAGCTGAGGCTGTGCAGTAATTTTGGGGATTGCCAGTATTTTGTTAGCTTTAAAAATGGACCAAGCCAATTACACACCCAAAAATAAAAAATGTCAATCTTTTTACTATTCTCAGTCGGCTGGTACTGGCAGTAAAGGTAGTTAAATTGTGCAGGAGCTCGAGACCTGGATGAATCCCTTATGAAATCTCTAGGAAGAAAACTGTTTAGTTGAAAGAAAAACATCTGAAGCAGTAAATAAGCAAGGAAAAATGGGCAGCTTCCCTCCTGTATGAGGCTGATACCTGGAAACCTGGAGCAAGCCTTGGTGTTTCAGTGCAAGCATTGAAATGTAAATGTGCATGAACAAAATTAGGGGGGAATTCTCTATATAGGGCTTCCCAGGGCCAGAGGGCAGGGCTGGATGGGATCTTGGGCAGGAATTGTTCCCTGGCAGGGTGGGCAGGCCCTGGCACAGGGTGCCCAGAGCAGCTGGGGCTGCCCCTGGATCCCTGGCAGTGCCCAAGGCCAGGCTGGACATTGGGGCTGGGAGCAGCCTGGGACAGTGGGAGGTGTCCCTGCCCATGGCAGGGGTGGCACTGGGTGGGCTTTAAGGTCCCTTCCCACCCAGACCATTCTGGGATTCTTATAAATAATCTGTTAAATGAATACATTCATCTTCCAGTAATTACTTTTTCCCTTGTTCATTCTGAAGATGATGCCTGCACTCAAAACCTCCAGTTATGGAAGCATTGTGGTGGTGCCCAGCAGAATATATATAAATAATTTATATAGAAATCAAATAATTTATATTAATTTTCACAGAGAAACTTTTGTCATCCTAGAGTATTGCTACTTGGTACCAGAGTGCTACTTTATATAGAACCTGGCCCTTTTCTTTTTTTTTTTTTTTTTTTTAATTTAAAAGCAAACCTCTGGAAACGTTTGGGTCACCTTTCCAAAGGGATGTCTGGTGTTTGCATGTAGGTGGCACAGTTCTCCAGAAGCTTTGCACTGTGTTGTCTGCTCTTTTCCAGAGCTATTTCCAATATCTCAGCTAGAAATGCAAGACATGCAAAGATAACAGTTTGTGCTACTGAACATTGTTCAAGAATGTGCTGAATTTTTGTCCCCATAAAAATAAATAAATAAAATGCCAGTTTTCTGGAATTCCATCACAGACTTTTTTGTAATTATCAGCACTTGAGATTTTAGCTAAAGCAGTACAAAGATTACATTAGCATAAAATGTTGTGTTCTTTTGATTGAATATATTATTTGAGAGAAAATATTCCACAGTTCTAAAGGTAGGAATAAGAAATTATTACCTGCCAGGTGATAAATAGTATTCTGTTGATGAGAATTTTTTTTTTTTTTAAATGCTAATTGCTCCGTTGAAGGTGACACTTAATCCAGTTAAAAATATGCCACAAATCCACGTTGGGAAATTCAGTATATAAGTAATGGGGCAGTTTGAATGGTAGCAATTATGGGTTCAAATTAGTGGGCTCTCCTTTCAAATTTCCCTGTCACATCGCGGAGATCCACTTCACCACTCCTTGGCACAGGCTCCTGGTTGGTGAGCTGCAGGAAGATGATCAGAGCCCCACTCTGGTGCTTGGGATTGAGAAGAAACCCAAACCCTGCAATGCAAATATGGCTGACTGCACAGTTTGGGGCTTTTAGTGCAGGACCTCTCTGCACAGAACTTCTTTCACCTTCTTAACCCCTCAGAGGCTCCTCAAAAACTCCTCTCCTTCCTTTGGAGCCTTCTGGGGTTGCTGCACAGTGAAAGCCCAGTGGTGTTTGTTTGGGGTCTCTCTCTTGCCATTATTTGTGGGTCTCTGCTGGCATTAAACACAAATGGGTTTGTCAGGTTTACCAAAGATGAAAGTGCCAAACTTCTGACAGCACCAGTGATGTCTCTGAGTTTCAGCTGCTTCTGAAATTAGTGATGCTGTGTCTGTAGGATTGGACCTCTGAGGAATTTTCTGGTTATCTACAAACCTGGGAAACATCTTCCTGCATAAAGCAAACAGGAATCCTTTCATTTGATGCAGCTTCCTTTGCTGATCCAGAGTAGAGAACATTTTACTGGATGCAAAACAGAGGACTTAGCTGTAGTAAAGTAAGTCTCTTTTTTTTTGTCCCTAAAAAAGCCCAGAAGGGAAAATATTGATAGGAAACCTCTATTCCCTCCTTTATTCAGACCAATCAAAACTCCTGTCCTTAGTTATGGAAGTGAAGCCAGCACAGAAAGCTTCAGGGTATATCCTGCTGCATGGATAATTGGTCAGAAATGTTTAGATTTTCCCCTACTCCATAGTTTCTTGGTGAATCTGCCTTTTGCAAATTCTTTAGAGAAGAGTCACTATAGAATAATTGAATATCACCTGGTTTTGTTGCTCCTCTGTTGCAGTTTTTAGGGCTGGCATACAGAAATATAACCCTTTCCATAAGAGATGATTTGTGACATTGTCTCCATTTGGATGCAAAGAATTTGGAAAAAGAAATGGGGGTCTTGTGGCTCACGAAAAATAATATTTCTGGTGCTAGTTTCCCTGCTGTTTTGTACCTCTTGGATTTCTACAGAAGAATTCTGTCTCTCATAAAGTTAATTATTTACTGGGCTTTAATCTTTCAGATAGTGAGATACTCCATGTTTCAGACAGATGAGGAAATTCTGTTCTGCCATGGAGAGAATCAGAGAACCATACAGTGTCTTGGGTGAGTAGGGAACTTCATGAGCATCTTATTCCACTCCTGCCACGGGCAGGGATATCTTCCACTATCCCAGACTTCTCCAAGCCCCAGTGTCCAACCTGGCCTTGGACACTTCCATTTGGAGCAGCTGGGATAGCTGCTGGATAGTGGGAGGTGCCCCTGCCCATGGCAGGGGGTGGAACAAAATGATCTTAAAGGTCCCTTCAACCCCAAACCCTTTTGACATTCTATGAGAAACTGCTGGGCTTTTTCCCTTGAACTTGGGGGAAAGGGGAAAGGGTGTGGGGGTTGTTGCTTGTGGTTTTTTGGTTTTTTTTTTGTTTTTTTTTTTGTTGTTGTTGTTGTTGTTGTTGTTGTTTTTAATGGCAAAACCCCATCTGACTGCCTTATTGAGACAATTTAGCTTTTCTTCATACAGGTTTGTAAAGCATGTGATACAAGGATTCTGGAGAAATAAGGAATTAGAATGGATTATGTCCCATAAAAATGGCTGGTGATTTATGCCATGTACAGCAGGAGGAGTAAGGACTGCTTCTCCACCCTCTTGATGCCTTAGGTTTTAACGTTTATATTTTTCAACCCCTGCAGTGCCCAGTGTGTAACTCTGGAGTTGCCTGTTCCCTGTTCAGTGCTGCTCTCTGTGCTGGGCACACACAGCAAAGCCTCTCCGGGGCTGCTCTCCAAGGACACCCAGCCCCTCCTGGGCCCAAAAAGCATCAACCAAAAAACCTTTTGAGAGGGGCAATCTGAGGGCAATTCCATCATTAACTGAAGCTTTAACTGGAGAATTGACCCTGAGATGCAAATGAACCAAACCTATAAAGGTGTGAAGAACTCATGGTCTCTCATCCATCTTGGGGTCCTAAGGCATCATTCCCCATCTCTGTTTCTCTCCCTCTGTTTTTTGGGTGGCTGGTTGTGTTTTTTGGTTGCAGGCTAAGGCCTCCTTGTGCTGTAATGTACATGCAGGCACTTTTGGTGACAAAGTTTTAAATAAGAACCTTTACTCTGGCAAAAAGAAAAAAAAAAAAAAAAGCCATGTAAAGGAAACAAAGGCACTGCCCCATGTGTGCTGTATAATGAGCTGCTGTCCTCATTTTTCACCTGGAGCCAATCGTTATGGTACTGAAGTGAACAGTGCCTCATCTATACATATATATCATTTTTCCAAAGGATGCTCTAGAGAGGATGGAGATCAATATAAATTCATTTTCTCTGGTAATGGAAAATATTTGAACTGTTCAGCTATCAGGCACAAAGATGACTTCTGGGGGTATCATGCTTGTGTTTTAAGCCACTGTCCTGACAATTCCAGGTGTGTGTAAACCTGCAGCTTTTTGTGTGCCTTGACAAGTATTCTGAAGAGACCAGAGTTACTTTGTTGAGAAGGTAGAATGATACATGATTAGCAGAAAACCAATTCTCTTTAAATAGACAGTGTCCTCAAAAATCAAGTGTGTTCTGCCTATTGAGGGGATAACAACATTTGGAAAAAATTTTACCAGTTTGAAGCCCCCTGTATGAAGTTCAAAACGCTTTCTCACCCACACTGTGCAACAAACACTGTGATGGTGCCAGGATAAAACTGTATTTGAACATATGAGGAGGACACAGAGGTGCCAAGGTATTGAGTTTGGAAGGATGATGCATCAGCCCTAAAAGAATTGGCTTTAATTACAAGATGTGCTCTGCTAGTTGCCTGCAACGTTATCTCCTCAATCATGAGCACTCAGCAATGGACATATTTACACCAAGATATTTCTGTTGGGAAGACACTTTCAAGCTACTTAGAAACCTCAAAGTAGGACAGGAAAGAATAATGCAACTTTTAAGTGGAAGTGCTGACAAAACCTGAAGTACATTGAAGAGGGGATAGAACAAGTAATTGCTGTGTTATCATTAGGAGGTTTGGACAAGGAGGCAAAGGGAGAATAGAGACTGGAATTTGAATTCCTCTGTTAAGCTTAGTGCCTTTTAGAGGAAGAAAACAGTGTATGGCTGTTACAGGCAGTGTAAGTGCACTTTTTTTATATATCTTTGGCATATGCGATTTCTGTGCCAAATAGCTTGAGAGAGATGCTAATTTTATCAAAAATGTTCCATTTTGAAGCTGCATCTCATTTAAACCTGAGCTCTATTTAGAGCCTCTATCTGGTAGGGAAGGGGGGAAATGTATTCGTTCTGTAAGTCACAGGAGGAGGGGCTGAGGGAGCTGGGAAGGGGCTCAGCCTGGAGCAAAGGAGGCTCAGGGGGGACCTTGTGCCTCAGGGTGGACAGCAGCAGGAATTTCCCCATGGAAAGGGTGCTCAGGCCTTGGCAGGGGCTGCCCAGGGAGCTTTGGAGTGCCCATCCCTGGAGGTGTCCCAGGAAGGGCTGGAGGTGGCACTCACAGCTCTGGGCTGGGGACAAGGTGGGGACTGGGCACAGCTGGGACTCCATGGGCTGGGAGGGCTTTTCCAGCCTCAGTGATTCTGGGATTTTTTTTTTTTTTCTTTTTTAATCTTACATTAAGTTGAGAACTTCAGGAGGCTATTAAAGGAACTTTAGGTCTTAAACTGTAGTGAACTTAAGTCATTACTACTTGATTTTTTTTTCTTTTCTTTTTTTTTCTTTTAATTTTATAACTCTTCCTCAGCATTCAAGAACTTTCTTCTGCCTATGAGGGATTATTCTGTGGGATTTCCAAAAGTCTGGTTAATATGGCCCTCCTCTACTTGTAAGCAGCAGTTTAAAAGAGAAAAATATGTTTGTGACGATTTATAAGCTATAGATTTCTGGAGATGAAGATTTACTACATCATACAGCAGAGAGGGTGACTGGCAGCATGTTAAAGTTTCAGTAATCTAATTTTTTTTCCTAATGTACTTCCGTACTTCCAGCTTGGCTACAAGTATTGCCTAGATTCAACTGCAAATAACTGCTTAGGGGAAGTCCTGTTTAGAACTTTAGTGCAGAAAACAGCTGAATATTACACAAAAATATACCAAATGTCTGGGGAATGTTTTCTGTCCAGATTTGTTTTGTTTGTTCGTATTTTTTGGTGTTCCTTTTCCTTTTTTTTTTTTTCCTTCCTATTTTAGTTTGACTGAGGAAAATCTCTACAACGAAGAAAGTAAAATACTCCATTAAATATTTTTTCTTTTTCTTTATTTTTTTTTTCTGGTACACAATGCTTTGAGTCAGGTTACCATTCCATATGAAACCCCTGAGAGGCTGAAAGAAAACAAACCCAATTCTCATATTGAACAAAAGAAGCCCTAACAATTGTTTAAAGAAACGAAACCTGCCAAGCTTTGTTGCACTTGCCTCCATTCAAGAAGAAGGAGTTTGGCCTGAGGGCACTCAGGTCCTCATCCAAGCCATGCTGGAAAGAATCCCTCATGGTCTAATTATCAGCAACTCTGGGTAGAGAGAGTGCTCATGCAATGCTCTTTAATGAGGGGAAGTCGGGGGGGTTATTTCAGGAATGGCCTTAAAACACACACACACATTCTCTTTGAAAATTAACACCTTTTCCTAGAACCTCAGGTGTATTTATGTTTCTCTTAGTGCTCTCTAAGAGGAATGTAAGGCTTTATGAGTGTTTGATAGATTTCCTTAAGTCCGAAAGGCTTTTTGTAGACATTTGAAAGAAATAGTTAGACTGAGAGGGAGATTTGACACAAGCACTGGAAAATAGGGGCTTAAAATGTATTTCCTGAAAGAAAAATCTGTTTATAAGTATTGACTTACCCTGGGTTTTAGGGTTGCATGTATGTATTTTCCTCAGTGACTCCAAGTGGATAAACACCTTCAGGAGGACTTTCTGCAACATTTACTAAGAAACTTTTGGCAGATTAGGGTGGTTTTCATGGGATTCTGCACAACTCAGTAGTAAGAGTCACTGCTGGGTGAAACCTGGGAATGCAGCCTCCAGGAGATGGGAATGTCGATGTTCCCACCTGAACTGGGAGTGTGGCTGTGGAATGTTGTGGAAGCGAATAACGGGACATCACGCAATGATCAGTCTGATCTTGTGAAGCCATTTATTATGAGCAAAATATACACTTATATAGCATTTTCAGTTGCAAATATGTAATGATTCGAACATTGTCCGGCCGAAAGAAAGTTTAATGATTGGATGCTTGCTGCTGTTAGCATGTTGCGTCTAAACTTCTGATTGGACACTTGCTGTGACTGCTATTCACCATATTTCAGCATTTCACATCCTTTCTGTTCAGCATAATGTATCAATCCTTTCAAACTAAATTATTGTTTCAGCAGTTCTTAAACGATACTTCTTTCATACTGCTGAACTACCCTATTGTCTTAATAATTCCTAAACTATATGTCTTTGTGCTGCGATTAATACATCTTTATTTCTCATCCTTGGGTTGTTTCTTTTCCCTTCCTCCGTGGTGTTATCAAAGATAGCATATCCTTTATTCAGCTTGCTTCAATGCTGGGAAAGCTGGGTTGTGCACCCCAATGCCCATTCTCCTGCAAAAATTCCTCAACAATATGTGCTTCACCTCTGGAAGGTGGGAGCAAAACAAAGCAGCAACCTCTTGTCTAACTGGTGTTGGATGATGGTCCTGGCTTGAGCAGCCCAGGAGTTTCACAGCTTCTGGAGCTGAGAGAAAACAGAGTGTAACTGGTGCCTTGCAGCTTAAAAAAAGCTTTGGCCTCAGTAGCTGGGTGGAGAGGAAGAAGGGCAGGATCAAAATCAGCCATCCACAGCGCTGCCTGGCTGTGAAATCTGGTTTTGAAGGGGCTGAGCTGATCTTTATCAGCAAGTGGGTTTTAATTCTGCCTTCTGCTTCACTGATGAGTTCTAGCTAGTGAGGGGATAAAGATTTAAATGGGGCTTGGGAAAGCAAATTAAAAAAAAAATCCGAATTCCAAGAGATCATCACCCCATTCAGGGTTGACTGAGGGGTATCAGAACAATCTCCCTGGGTAGGGAGCTGGCTCCCTGTGCCCTTCATTGAGACCCAGGGTGTGCACAGCTGCTCTGAATTCTGCAGCTGGGCACCTGGGGGTTTCTTTCTCAGCGTGGATCCCTAAATACAATTTTGAAGTCTCTTTATGAAGACTTCCAAACCAGGAGATGATAACCTGGAAAATACCTGGACAACTCTCTGAAAAACCATTGATGCCCCCTGTGCCTTTAAAGAGATGGAAAAGCCAAGGGTATTCATCAGGGTATTCACAATTAAATTCCATAGGCAATGGGAAACTGTCAAATATCTACAGACCTTCTATTTAATTAAATAATTTCTCCCAAAATATGTACACTTTTTATTAATTTTTCTATGAGTTGGTATATGTATAAATTAGACATATACATATACATATATATATATATATGAGATGTTGTTAGAGAAAAACTTGTCAGACATTTGTATCTGTGGGATTGGTTTAAAAACCAGCAAATGAGTTAAAGGAAAAGGAAAACAAATTTATGGAAATTAATTAGAGGTAAAAGGATTTCGTTGAAGGTTTATTGAAAGTAATTGAAATTAACAAAGGCTATTGCTGGAGATCAGAAGTAATTAAATTAATGGGAAGAAATTGGGTTTAATTGAGATTTAGTTGAGAATCACTAAAACTGAATGAAATTCTGTGAGAAAATTGATAAGCTGTCTGCTGATTTTTAGGATTGATATTAATGATTTTCTATAATGAAAAGCTGTTCTTTAGGAAATTACATAACAAAGATATATTAATTTGATAATCTTTCTTTTCTTCATGAAAAAATTGATGTTTTACTGGCATCACAAAATCTATGAAATATTCAAACTATCTGATCACAAAATATAAGCTGGATAAATAGAGATTCATGACCTGCACACAGAGAATACAGAAATGTTCCATGAGTTTTCAATTTCTGGTGTAATTGCTGCTGAAAGAAATGAAGTATTGCTAGATAAAGAACTACCTGAGTGGTAATAATTCTCAGTATCATCTTTTAAATAAAATAATACATCATGCTCACGATATGATGTTTTCCAGTGGTATTATTTGCAAAGGCTAGAAATTGTTTCAAAGTGACCCTAGTTTTATATGGCAAATAGGAATACAGATAAGTAATTTTTGTTATTTTAGGATGCAAATATATAGATTCTGAAAAAGATGGGTCTTTTTAATTGGTAACTGTGGTTCTGAAAGGGGAAGAGAGGTTTTTTGCTACCTTTTTTATGGGAACCCATATCCAAAAATAGAGGGGTTTGAGGGTAGCAAAGGACAAATAAAAGAAATGTAAAAAACCCCCATTCTTGCTGTTTCTGGTTCAACACATTGGCTTTCTCTGGTCCCTGGAATGATTTCATAGTCCTTGGAATGATTTAATATATTAAAAAATAAAATATCTGAAACTGGAAGCTCAGCCTCAGGCATGTGTTGCACATGACAAGTGTCCAGGTATTTAGAGTTTTGTATTTACTATTTCTAGCTTCAAAAAAACCACATATTTTGAAAAGCAGAAACTACAGCCATTTAAAAGTTGCCCTGGTGCTGATGTTGAAGAGGATGCTTAGCCTATTTCTTCTTTTGGTGGTGATAAGTCTTACTTTATTTAAAATAATATGTTTCCACCTCCTATGCATTTGATAATCTTGGCCCTTTCAAATATTTTCAGCAAACACTCATTGGTAATGCTCCCAGCAAAAGAGACAGTCATCAAAAAAACCTTTGGGGAAGGCAGTTGCAGAAAAGGATTCTAAATCTGCTTATATAAATTGGATTTTCCAAAGTTCTCAAAATTAAGGTAACTCTGAACATTTTTAGAGTAAAATACAGTTCAAATTTTGAAAAATACTCTTTCGCTTTCAGATATTTTAATATTTATATGTATAATACATACACATAGTTATGTAAAATATCTCAAACATAAATAAAAGCTGGAGCTTGCAAGGATTAATTTTTTTTTCAGTAGGGTTTTAATTTCCTCTTGCACCTTGGAGAATATAAAAGAGTATGTGGGGAAGTATTGCCATGTCTGTAACTCACCTGTTCTAACATGAGAAGAAAAAGCATTAAACCAATTTTTTTGTTGTCGTTACCTTGTTGTTATTTACAAATTTATGAATTTGAAAATATTTTTAAAATTTAACGTGCATCAAAGTTGTATTAATTTTGTAGAAAGGTTTTCCCAGCCTGATGTGCTGATTCCCTGGTTATTTTTATTATCCAGAGGTCAGACATCAGGAAAGGAGCAATAAGTTGCTCTGGGAAGGTCTGTCGGATGTTGGTCAATCAGAAACATTCTGCAGGAGCTCCTGGCTCAGGTTCTGTCAGTGGTGGCTGATTTGACACCTTTTCTGTAGCAGGTTTGATTGTGAAGAGCTCAGGCGGTTATCAGGGTATCTAACCATAAAAGCTGCCGTGGTTTGGGGTTTCTTAGGCCTGGTTAGGTGCCAAAAGCTTTGTCATGTTTGGTCACAGGAGTGGAATGCAGGTTCAGGGCTCTGCATTTCATTTCTCCTGTGAGGCACAGGCCTTTCTGGTTTTGGGGCATTATTTGTTTCTAGGATATCTGTGATGTTCTGCTTCCCTGAATGCAGCAGTTCTTGTCCCTGCTTTAAATTCTATTTTGCTGAATGGTTTTGAAAGGTCTCTCTAGGTTTTGCTCCTTCTCAGTGTTGTTCAGACTGCATTAGAGGCTTCCTTGCTGTTTCCTTTATCAGCTTCTCTCTTTGCTACCTCCAATTCAAATATGAACCTGCAGGAAAAAAGTGCAGTTAATTTTCTCTAGCCTGAATATGACTTTATTTTTGAAAGAAATTAATCTGAATCCTACCGTGACTCTTTATTTATACCCTCTGCAGTGAGCCTATAATGTTTAAAGATGTTTTTACATGTTTCTCGCAATTAAAGAATCTTGCAATTCCAGTGGATATTTTTTTTTTTCCCCTGAGACCTTTTTTTTTTTTTTTNTTTTTTTTCCCCTGGGTCTTTTTTTTTTTTTTTTTTTTTTATTGTATGTTCCAGGAAAGGTTGAGCTGCTTTTGCTGTTTTTAGAGGTTTTGCTGGTGTAACACTCAAAAATAAACCTTGAATGCTCAATCAGCTAATGGCAGCCAGGACTCATTATAACACCTTGTCATTATTTTTCTGACTAGCAGATCTATTCATACAGAACATTTATTTTCATGAAAATACCTGCATATTTACCTTTCTGAGGACATCTCTGCCTTTTCCCAAGTACATCACCACTTCCTATGAACTTTGCCACATGAAATTGCTGCACATTTTTGGAACAATTACAATTCACTGATAGCAAGTGATCTAGGTCTTTATTTTCCAGCAGAACTTTACCTCAGTCTCTGCTGATGACAACATTTCTGTTCTCATTTCAGCTGTGCAGGCTTTGAAAATAACTCATCATTTTTTAATAACAAAGAAGGATATTTGCACAAATCGAAGTGGGGATGAGTTAGATGGGAGCTGCACGCCCTGTGCTCGCTGTACCTCACACATCCTGCACGTGTGTGTCTCGTGTAAAGGCCAGCAAAGCTCTTGAATGTGAATTCAAGGACAGGCTGTGCTCTTACTGGTGCTTTGGTCAGTCACTTCTGGATGTGCTGCTTCCTCTGTAACCTTCAGAGATTACTTTTGGAAACTTGTTTGATTTTGGAGCTCATAAATGAGTAAATGTTTATATTTTTGGATTAACTGAACCACAAGAATTTCATGGAAGATAAGAGTGGATTTAGAGCTACAGTTCAGAGCCCACAGCCAGCTAAAAAGTTTTGGAGTAGGCAGCTATAGAAGGCTTCTCTCAGATTTTGTGCAATTTAAACACAGTTCTCACTGAGTTACGTGATTTAGGGTAACCCTAAGCAAATAATTGTTAGGGATTAATTTTCATATCTAAGCTCTATATTTTCATCTCCTGTGGTTCATATAAAGCAAACCAATAATCACCATCCTTTTAGTAGCACAGCCTGCAGTGCCCTGTATCCATCTCACTTTGTTGTGTATATCATGTAGGTCATGATCAAGTTTTAATTCTTGCAGCAATGCACTTTCTTTCTTTCTCTCTTTGAATACTTTGCTCTGCATACATTCCAGTTTATCTCTGCATGTCCTTACAGGGAACTCCCCCTATGTGAGGAACTGGATCTTCTCCTATTCCAAAATTCAGCACGCTCTTTTAAGTGGCTGAGATGACTATTTGTAACTTCCAGCTCTGGTGTGGGCAGCTGTGTTTGCTCTTCAGTTTTCAGTTCATCAAAACAACTGGAGATCTTCTCCAGACGTGTATCACAAATACAAGATCAACCAACACACAAACTCCCAATCTCGCAGCAGGCCCTGGGCTAACAGATCTTATGACTTGGAGTTATTCTGGTGTGCTTTGATGCTCCCTCTTTATTTCCTGTCAGGATGGTTTTTTAACATTTTCTAATGTGCTTCTTTTCCTACTGTCTGGCTCCTCTCTGCACAAATATGCTGGATATTTTATGAACTCCTTGAAGAGTGGGCTGTGCTGTTTGGTACAGGTCATGAAGAAGGGGAATATCTGCTTTGGGTAAAACTGGGAATCCCTTTTAACTTTTACATGTAATGAAATAGGAATAAGTTTTTCTGTAGTGTTGGTTTGGTTTGGTTTGGGTTGGGTTTTTTTTGAATCAATATCCTCTTAAAGACCAGTGTTGTCAGGGAATAGTAGAAGATGGCATGTTCATAGGTTGGTAGTAGGATGAGTAATTTTTCAAATTTTGTTGTATTAACTGAAATCCAGCAGTGATAAAATCATATCTGGATGGCTGTTTGATTTTTAGGACATATCAAGCCCTTAATCTGTATTTTAGAGAGAAGTAATTACTGTACAACAATCCCTTCCATCACACTGCACCCTGACAGAATTTCTGTGGCAGCTGAACACCAGCACTGGGTAGGAAAGTGAAACCATTTTTCTAGCTCTTGAGCTGTTTCTGTGGGTCTTGCATCCTCACAGCAGAAGGGGAGCTGGAGCTGCTCATACGTAGCTGAAAACCTACAGAATTTTTTTTAAGAATGTATTTGGCAGTTGAAAACACCAGCTTGATTTGGAACAATTCAAACCAACAAAACCTGCCATCCTGAATTGATGAAGTCTGTGTCAAAATGATTGTGATGTATTTACTCTTGTTTCATAATTCTGTTACATCTGCTTGATTAAACATTTAAACAATTGAAAAAGGGTAAATAATTATTGAGCCTAACAAATGTACACAGGAAAAGTCAGCTGACCTTCAGTTTCAACACTTCAGCTTCTCTTGACATTTCCTTTATTTTGAGCACCTGCCCTAGCAAACACATTTCTAAGTAATTTCAAAAGCTGTTCAACATTTAGTCAGGCAAAATGAAGTTAACAATGGAATGACTGCTTGGGAAATGGAAAGTATTTGGGTTAGAAAAGACCAAACACACTGAATGAACAAGAAGAATGGCAGAGCTTAACCTAGCATGTGCCCACTGTATTTCATCTTCCATGAAAACTTAGGAGTAGATACTTTATTTAGTGTGCACTCCTGCAGTGGAATGTGTAGAATACCCAGGAAATAAATAGTTTTATAGGGTGGTGTGAGGGAGAAAGATTATATGGTGTCTTCTGGAATATGCGTTGTAGTTCAGTAGAATGCATAGAGAAGGAATTTTTAAAAATGAATGTATGGCATGGGGTGTGTTTCATACTGTAGTTAACTTGATTCACCCCAAGGCAACAGCTAACTGCCCTGTAAGCCAGATCAATGTCCACATAAGTACTAAAATATTCCTGGGTATTTTTCAGAAGTCACAGCCCATGTTTTGTTTTGCAAAACAGGAAAGAAGGGAGCTTTTTTTTTCCCAAAGAAATATTTATTGCTGCTGCTTTGAAAAAGACAGGGATTCCATTCACTCTAGATTTAATTTTTTTATTTTTTTGGTAAAGGGTAGTGAAATAGTGCATGAGCTTTCTGCTATCTTAAAACAAGATAAATAACTACAGGTTTTATGGTGCACAAGATTTTTGGAAAGGACTTTGTGGCAAATAATGTGAAGAATTCCACCTTACCTCATCTGCCTGAAGTTTAATGGAACTTTATTCCCTTCCCTGTTCCACTGAGCTCCCAGCTGAGCAGCTCATTGCAGAAATACAGGATTTTTGTTAGTCTAAAGGTGATGCTCAGAGTGAAGTGGCAGAATCTGAACTTCAGCAATTCAAAATTTGCAAGTTGTAGCCACCTACCTAAAACTGCACTTGCAAAGATCAGACACATCAAACAATTAGTAGGTCAACGTAACATATGGAGTAACAATAAATAACACTACGAGCTAGCATTGAGAGTTATGTAAAGTAGAGAATTTAAACAATAATTTTATCACAGAGGACACTTCATAAGACAGACTTTGACCTCATTAACAGCCCTGCATTAGCTAAAATACAGATATAAAGTGAACCATGAACTAAAAATATGAAGCAGGAGATGATCTTGAGCTATTACTGTCTGCCTGGTTGTATCAGAGCTTATCACAGGCCACTGAAACACAGAATAGAACAAAATCCTCCGTGATCTTTTAGTAAGACACCCTTGGAAGCCCTAATGCCATTGACGTCAATGTCAGAAAAGTTTGGAATCTGGGGCTTGTTATCTTGCACAGGATAGCAGGTGTTCAATCAAAGTTGGTAATGTATTTTCTGTGGATCTCATATACTTTAAAAGCAAGTAATTAGAATTATCCACAGATACTTTGTAACTATGAATAATTCATTTCCTGTGCATCAATAAAATAATTATTGCATATTATCATTCTTAGCTTTCTACTTCAATAAAATTGCTCACATCATGTCACTGTCATAGTAATGTGCCTTTTTATTTTTCATATTAATGAAAATTACCCGTAGAATGAGGAAAATTGTAATAAGATTTTATGTCACCTCTAAGCCTTTTCCACTGTATTGCACTGAAATGAGACAATATCTGGATTCTAGTTGATTGTAGATGGGTATTCTTGCCCACCTTAGACACTTTTAATGCTTCCTTTCTGAAATGGCTTTTAAGTGTTTTAGAGCTCTTTCTTTAGCTTAACTAACTCAATTACCAACTTACTTTGTAAAATTCAGACAATTTCTTTATACTTCTAAAGCACTTTTTCTGATCTTGTTCCTTTATTTGTTTAGAAATTCACTACAGTCTTGATCCAGAATGATTTCACACATGAGGAATATATTATCTTCTTTAAAAACATATCTAAATATTACATTAAGCAATCATTTAAATCTATGCTGGCTTAAGATCAACTTCTATATGAATCTACTTTTAATGACTTATCTTTCAGACTGTATGTAATGCTCATTAGAAATGTTTATTTCAGCTGAAATTTTTTTGTGTTTTGTGGTTTTTTTGTTTTTTTTTTTTTTTTTTAACCCTGAAACAACAGAACAAATAGTTTGGTGTTAAAAGAAAAAGGAAAATATAAACCAAGCAAAACCAACAGATGAAAATAAATTATTTGTTGGAATATTTAAAACCACACTGCCTATTGAATATTTAGATTTTTTTTTAAACTGTGTACTGCTTTGCTAGGTATTTTTTGTTTTTTTCACTACCAAAATGATACACAGCACTGTGGCTTTACTGCTTTTACAAGCTTTAAAAGAATCATTTTCAGGCTTGTGTAGTACTAGGCATGGAAGTTGCAGTGGCTTCCATAATGTGGAATAATCAGAAGCTTGGAGGGACCGGAGCCAGGTGCTGCAGCCACGGTTATTTGGATTTTACAAACCCTAGCAAGGCTTTCCTGGGCATGCTGTGATTGAAAAGGGGCTCGGCCAGCCCAAGCTGCCTCATCTCCATCCCATCCTGTGACAGGAGGTGAGGAGGTGGCCACAGCACCGAGGGAACGACCGCGGTGTGGGTCGGGAGCTGGCAAGGGCAGCGTGGGGGCCATGGGTGAGGGAGAGAGATTCCTGGTGGGTTTGGAGCTGTATCTGCTGTGTCTGATGGGAATGAACAGAGCAAACACAGTCCTGGAGAGAGGTGGAATTGCTCCAACCAAACCTGAGGTCATCTTCTTCAAAGAAAGCCGTTTAGCCCATTGATTTTTTGGTTTTTTACTTATCCTGTTATTCCTCTTGGTTGCTAATTGTTCTTTGATACTCTCTGAGCATTTAAAGAAGGGGCTGAACCTGAGTCTTCCTTGCTGAAAGCTCAGAGCTTTTCCCATCAGGATTAAATTACGAGCACAAACCACTGTACAATCAGATATGAAGGGAAAGGGATCCTGTGCAATTTTGGGCCAGGACAGCATCCTAAGCCTAGACTACAGTTTCACTTGCTACTTTCTTCTCAGTTTTCCAAACAACAGCAAAATTCTGACATGTCAGGGATAGTTTCATGTTTAGCTTGATTTGAATGTTGAATGAATGGTGTGAAAATTAAAAAAAAAAAAAAAATAGTTCTTGAAAATTATTTAAGTTTAGCAAAGTATGGATGAAAATAAATCCAAATATGCTATATTTCCTAGGGAAAAGAATATCCAGCATTTCTCATAGCCCTTCTTCTCTTTGGTTTTCTTTTCCAGACTGCCTAGATAATTATAGATTAAGCATACATTCATTAAGCAGCAGCTAACAGGTTGCTCTGAAAGGGGAGTGTCATGGTCACTGAAATATACATTAATGCCTTCAGGGTGGGACAGGAGAGAGGGAGGCAAATAATGTGCATTTGAATAGAACTGTAAATTGAGGCTACAATTCTCTATACCAGCAACAAGCTGATATTCTTTTCTTTTCCATATTAGAACATTTCTTTGTTGCCTTCAACATTGTTTTACTGATTTCTGTAAACCAAGCAAAAAATGTATTCTGCTTATAAGAGCAAATGCACTCTGTTTTGTAAAAGACTTGAGAAATATTTTTTTATTTCTACAGTTCAAAAGCTCAGGTTTTCATAAAACTTCTGTCACTGGTCTGAACTTTAACCTTTTTTCCTCCCAACCTTCATTTAATTTAAAGGGTAAGTGAAATGAAATTAATTTTTTTAACTTATTATATGGCACCTGTAACATAATCCAAGTACTTTAAATAATTTCCTTTGGATGTGAAACAGAACTAAAATTAGCTAACAAACACAAAAATGGAGGCTGTAAACAAAGATCAAAATCTGTCCCAAATTAGGCAGGCATCCTTAAGAACAGAAAAGTAAAATAAAATAATTGTTCTGTGACAAGCTCGGGGATTTAGACTTAGCAGAATATTAAGTAAAATCTTTTTCACATTACTGCAAGGTGAATGAACCTTTTGTTTGCAAACTATAGTTTTAAAATATTTTTTATATTAGGAAATGTAAATATTCAACTTAACTATGTGGTGTGCACCAAATGCTTTGTGCCTTATCTATAGTACCATGGCTCTGCACACATGTGCTGCCTTCTGTTATTTACTGTTGTCTTAAATTCCAATTTGTTGTCAGGAAAATATCTTCCTTTCCCATCCTTCTTAGCTGAAACCTGGAACTCAGTTCTCAGCTTGTGCCTGTTTGAAGCACAAAGATATAATTGTGCTGTGTGTTAACATCCATTTTAATGTGGAAATAATCTTAGCAAAGTACTATGGGAAATGCTAGGGGTGAGATAAAAATTGCTGTATTCAGGGTGATGGAATATCACTGCCTGGTGGTAGTTCCTCTTCTCTTTCTTTTCTCAGTTCTGTGCTGTGGAGGCACATGTTTTGCACTCAAATATATGACAGAATTGATTAATTCTGAATTCTACTGCTACTTAAACATCTTTCCAGGCATGACCACATCAGTGCAATCAGTGGCAGTGATGTCAATACAAGTGAATCTTTTTAAAACACATTTCCTTTTAGCATTGATACAATCACACGATCAGACTATTAAATAGTCCATGAAATGGTCGGGGGTGGCAATGTATTGATCTTCTCCAGCTGAGCATTCCAGTATAAGAATTGCCCAGTTATTTAACTCTGGGATAAGATTCACTCCTTTGAGCTCCACTTGCTTGCCACAGAATCCCAGAATGGTTTGAGTTGGAAGTGACCTTAAAGCCCACCCCGTGCCACCCCTGCCATGGGCAGGGACACCTCCCACTGTCCCAGGCTGCTCCCAGCCCCAATGTCCAGCCTGGCCTTGGGCACTGCCAGGGATCCAGGGGCAGCCCCAGCTGCTCTGGGCACCCTGTGCCAGGGCCTGCCCACCCTGCCAGGGAACAATTCCTGCCCAAGATCCCATCCAGCCCTGCCCTCTGGCCCTGGGAAGCCATTCCCATTGTCCTGGCCCTGCAGCCCTTGGCAATTGTCTCTCTGCAGCTTTCCTGCAGCTCCTTCAGGCCCTGCAAGGCCACCCTGAGCTCAGCCCAAAGCTTCTCCTGTGCAGGCTGAACAATCCCAGCTCTGGCAGCCTTTCCTGCCAGCAGAGCTGCTCTGTGCCTCTGATCATGCTGCTGCCTCCTCTGGGCTCTCTGCAGCAGCTCCAGCTCCTTGCTGTGCTGGCCCCAGGGCTGGGGCAGCTCTGCAGGTGGGGGCTCAGCTGGGCAGGGACGGCTCCTGCTCTGCCTCTGCAACTCAGCACAGCTCAGGCTCTTCCTGCTCCGAGAATCCACACTCCTTGTTCTGTTTAGATTCCTTTGGAGCAGGACAATTCCATCAGCCCTGGAGACAGCACAGAGCATGGAGGGGGAGTTTTCTTTTTAGGTGCCTGCATTGATTATCCAGACTTGTATGATCAGAATTATCAAAGGAGTGTTTTCCTACGTCATACTGGGATAAATCTGTGGAGCCCTTGGACCTTTTTCTCCTGGAAGCTTTTAAAGGATCTGCTTCACTGCCCTTGCAGAGGTTTTGAATATTCACAGCCTCTGGTGGGGGATTCTTTTTCTTTCTTAAATGGTTTTTTGGATTTGGTAAAAGCAGTGTCCAGGTGAGGGAGAATGGCTGGTGATCAGGTGCCCTGAATTTGCTCTGCTGAAACAATGAAACTAAGTGAAGAAATTGTATATGCTGTAATGTTCATTCAAACAGAAAGAAATTGAAAAACAGCTGCACCTGGGGAAAAAGATTTGGAAAGACACCTGGATGTGTTCCAAACATGTGCTTTCCTAATAATTAGCACATCATACACCTAGTTAGCATCTCATAAATAACCATAAAGTAGTCATTTAATGAATCACTTTACTTTGTGCTGTCAGAGGTTACAAAAAAAGCAAAATACTTTGTTTATTTTAAGAACAAGGTGCGACTCTTCTTTCAGCATCATTTAAAAAAACTGCAGTAGGAAAAGTGGTGTCACCTTACAGAGCAGCCGGGGAGTTTTTAAACTACAGAGCATGAGTTATGTGCCATGGGAGCATCAGGGCACTGCTGTTGCTGTCCCAAGGGTGTCCCATGCCAGGGGGCGAGGGGGACCCCCACACTTAAAGAATCACCTCCTTCCTAAGGATAAGAAACCCCAAAGCTCTGTTGGGAAAGCCAGACTTGGGTCTTTTCAGGATTCTACTCTCAGGGAGGGTGGATTCCCTCTGCAGAAAGGGGAGTAGGGCCCCAGGGGCAGGAGGGTTGCAGGAAAGCTGGTCAATATTCAAGATAACATCCTCCAAGCTAGAAACAGTCCAGCTAAAGAACAGGACACCCAGCCAGGAGGCCTGCAGGGGTGAACACACTGCTCCTGGCAAAACTGGCAAAATTCAAACATGAAAAGGGAACAGATGGAAGATAGAAGCAAAGACAGGTATTCCTGGGAGGAATATAGGGAGGCTGAGCATGAAGGGGTGGGGTTAGGAAAGCCAGAGCCCACCTGGAGTCAAAGCTGGTGAGAGTTGTCAAAGGCTACAAGCAGAGCTTTTATAAATTCATCAGGAGCCAAAGGAATACGAGGGAAAACATGAGCCTGCTGCTGAGCTGGGGCAGGAGCCTGGGGCCACAGCAGGTGCAGAAGGCTGAGGTAGCAAACATCTCCTTCACCTCGGTCTCTGCAGCAGCATGGGCTGCAGGAACTCAGGGACCCAGAAACCCAAGGAGTCTTTCTTGTGGTGGAATGGGACCAAGTTAGGGAACATTTAAACTGCACACACCAAAGTCCCTGGGCCCTGGTGGGTTCATGCACAAGGCTGCTGCCTGATCTCTCTGTGAGACCACTCTCCATAACCTTGTGTCCTGGGGTGACAGTGGGATATGAAATATATATCCTCTCTTGTCTACTCTGGAGGCTGGCTCTGGTGCCTTTAAACTGAGCCTGCGAGAGGGAAGAAAAACTGAGAGACTTTTGATTTTAAAACAAAGTTCATGTTCAAGGACAGACAGGCTGCTGGGGATATACTGGGTGGCAGTGGGGAGTGGAGCACGCTCGCCTTCCAGCCTGCTTTCAACTCTTTTCTCTGGAGAGAGTTTTCCTGGGATTTTCTTTTCCTTTTTTTGGAATTTTTTCCTCTCTTCTTCTTCTCTTCAGGACGGTTTCACAACATCAGAGCACATCGGGAGACATTTCTTCCCAGGCCCCAGTAGGGCTCCCCCGACAGCCCTGAGGAGGAGGATATGGACAAAACACCATCACCTATACCAGAACTCTAAAATCTTTCCAGGTTTCTCTCCACATCGAGGATTTTGTTATTTAGCATTATTATCCTTTTCTGTGTGTTCTGTTAAATAAATAGTTTTTATCTCTTTCACTTTCCTCCATGGAAAAATATTATTTTTTTCCCAAACCTGGCAGGGGGAGGGGTGGTGGCAACCTGCTTTTCTCTCAGGGGATATTTTCTTCCAAATTTGTCCAAACTGACACACCTTGGAATGGCCATGGAGCATGGGAGAGGTGCCTGAGCACTGAGGAAAGCAAATGTCCTTTCTCTGTTCCAAAAAGGCAGGAAGGAGGACCCAGGGAGCTACAGCCAGTCACCCTGTCCATTGTAACCATGCGGGGTGCAGCACCTGAAGTGCCTTTCATGAAGAACTTTCCTGTTTATTCCTGTCATTGTATTTTTAGTGTTTAAAAATATGCTCTTCTGGAGGAATTTCTTCTGTAGGAAAGAGTGCTCAAAGTCTGGGTTCTACACACAGGCTTTGAAAACTAAAAGTAGCCTGATTTTTAAGCCCTTGGCCTTGGTGGTGGCTATAGGAAGGTACTGTGAGCAACTGGAAACTGAATTTTCAGAGAAATCAAGCATTCCTTTACAAATCCAGGACAATTTAAGGCTTAAAACTTTTGGGTGGGAACTGTTTTGTTCTATTGCTGTGCTGTATTTGTACAGACTAAAAGCCCTAAATTATGCATAACTTAAATTTCTCATTGGAATTAACGATTACATTCCCGGAGAAATATCAAAGTTGGGAGTCAGCTTTGCAAATTCTTTAATTTTTCCTTTCTTTCATAAGGAGGGAAAACTTACCACTGATGCAGTCAACCAGAAGGTAGGAATTTAAGCAAAATATTATATTCTCCTTCTTTTCTATTTAGAATTAATAATAACGTTTGTGATTAGTCTGTCACACAAAATGTGAATAATTAAATACAACAAAGGCCTCTGTCTTTAGAATTAATTAAAAAATAGTTAAATAGAGCACATCACTAAGGAGCTTTTCTTGTTTGCCTAAAGTTAAGTAAATATGCTCAGTGTTGTAGGATCCAGGTACACAAACACTGGGAAGAGAAGCAGAAAGGAAGGTTTGAAGGTGGAGTCTGTGTTTGTACTCTGGACTGGCTGCACGTCAGGGTGGCTGTTAGAGCTGGGAGTGGTGGTGACCGGTGTAAACCTGATTTTAAAGCTAATTCATGTTTACTAAGCTCTCTGACATGAGGCTGATCCCATTTTTGTCTTCTGGTTTTGGCCTCCTCAGTACCTCCATATTTTTTTTTTTCTATTATACAAACAACTGAAGACACTTTTTCGTGTCCTAACACTTTATTGGAACCCAAGGCTTTAGTTTAGATGCTGAACATAATAATTGTGTTTCTTATCTAACAACAGATAAAAATTGGTGAAATTCTGAAGGGATTCAGCTGGTACCATGAAAATAATTGTGTTTGTTGGGGCCACAGAGTAGGGGGAAATAACAACCAACACATAAAAATCTGTTGCAGAAACTTTTGCATAAAAAAACTGAACAGTGTCCTTAGAGAGCCTTTGACATCCATCAGCCTTCTTTACATGGTAAGTACCAATAAATGTCTGTGGAAAGAAAAACACAGAATTATCTAATGTGGTGAGTACAGGGAAAGGTATTTTTGGATTTCTTAATGTATCTTTCCATTCTGCAGCGCATCATTAGGTGTTATCAACAGCAAGGAAAACTGCCAATCATCTTAACTAACTGCTTTTAAAAAGCTGTCTAGTGACTTTAATTATGATTAAGTATTTTTGAAATTAAGTAATGCTGAACACACAAATTCCATCTGGTAATGATCAAGGTGTTTATTTTCTCCATATTGTTAGGCTTTGCTTTGGCAGAGCACTCTGAGTATGTGCACACTTCTGAAGTTAGGAGAGGCCTCTTACATAACCAACATATTTTAATTACCTTGCAAGATAAACCCCCAAAGAGCTCCAAGCCCCCTTTGTTTCTCCAGGAAGCAGCCCTACTCTCTACCTCCTGTTTTTATTCAATGTTCTTTCTGTGATTTACCTTCCCTCAAAATTGTTCCCTGGCAGGGTGGGCAGCCCCTGACACAGGGTGCCCAGAGCAGCCGGGGCTGCCCCTGGATCCCTGGCAGTGCCCAAGGCCAGGCTGGACATTGGGGCGGGGAGCAGCCTGGGACAGTGGGAGGTGTCCCTGCCCATGGCAGGGGTGGCCCTGGATGGGCTTTAAGGTCCCTCCCAACCCAAACCATTTTGTGATTTTTTTTTTTTTTTTTTGATGAACAACTGTTTTATTATTTTCCAGTCTGAAATAGTTGAAATAGTAAAACTGAGTGAAAGTAGCCCTACAGTGTTCCATAGACTGGGAAGTAGGGTTTGAGATAACACATCCAGCATCCTGCTCTAAATACTCTAAATGTTTAAGCAAGGACTTGCTTTCCCATTCTACTTCAACTCATCAAAGAGCTTTATCCCAGAATTATTAAGTAATTATTCCTCTTATTTTATGCTTGTAAGTAACAGAAAATAAAAACAAATGATAAACTTAGATGAAAACACTTTGGGCAGAAGAACCTGGGAAGTCTGCAAGAGTTTTTCAGTCAGTGCTAGCTGAGGTTCTATTGCAGCATTGTGGAAAATTTGAGGGTCTGGTCAGGACTGGATGAATATTGCCTAAACCTGTAGGTCCTAGATGAATGAAGGTGGAAAATAGCTGAACAACCTGTGTGACTGGTAGTAATACCCTGTTAGGTCCCTGTGGAATTTAGATCCTTAACTACTGTACAGCTTTGTAATCAATGAGAGTAATCAACTGTTAACATGTCTTGCAGCTACGAGCTCAGTACTGTTTGTTAGGTGCTGAAGTATCTTTGCAAATCTGGCTCTCCATCCTTCTGGCATATGGAACCCTCCTCCTCTCCCTCACTGGTGCTGTTGCTTTTGGCAGCACTGGGAGTACTGCCCTTTTTACAATTATTCCTCCTCCCCATGCAGGAGCTCCTGTTTAATGTGCTGTGACCTCCTGCTCCCTGACAGTCAGAGCCCAGAGCACGGCGGGTTGGAGCACATCCATCTCTTGTCTGGACCCACTGCTTCTCACTCTTCTGTCTCCTCCCCTGCACATTTCCATTTCCAGGGTGCCCACTGGGCACCATTTCTGTGTTTGGAAGCACTTAACTACTCTTAATTTTTTTTTTTTTTTTTTT